>JAJONR010004634.1:0-70014 GCA_029582245.1 Solanum etuberosum | reverse complement strand
TCAATCTTATAATTTTTTTAGGTATACAAATATAGTGGACGTGCTGAAGAAAAGGAAGACCAAGATACATCAGGGAAAATTACATTCAAAATGTAGAGAGGGACCTGGTCCTAGCTCAAAGGTAACATTCTTAATACAACATTTAAATTACTTGTGAGAACCGTTGTAATTGCCACATGTCAGTCTTCTAGATTCTAATTAATGTCCCACCGTTTAAATATCAAAAGACTCTTTCTTTCATGTTACCTGATGCGAATTTTCATCTCCTTTTATATTCCACCTTTCCTTCAATCTCTCAAAATTTACATTTGCTTCAAAAAGTAGAAAAGCAAAACCCTCACCTTTATTATCTCCAAACAAATCTACCATGCCTCAACAAATACTCCCAACTAAGAAAATGTTAGAAATTGTGAATGAAATTAATTCGTCTTTATATGCCTCTCCTCAAGAATGTTCCTCCCCTTCAACTCCCACTACAATCATTCCTCCGATTGAAGAAACATAAAACCTTGCTACTGAAATTATCTCAACTCCCATTTCAACCATTTCTCTGGTTCAAGAGGAAAAAACTTCTGACACTGAGGTTATTGCAATACCCTGTGTTGAAACTATCCCTCAAACTCCATCAAAAATTTCTACTCCTAAGTGCTCTCCTACCCTTGACTTGAACCCTTCTCAAGAGTCCTCACCTAATGGGTTAACCCATTTTGAAGTGTAGTCAGTGAGAAATGTCTGAGAAATCGATCCATCTTAGGAAAATATGTCCTTGTGTCAATTTTGTCCTATCTCTTCCACTATGTCAGAACAGAACTTCCATGGAGATCTACCAAAGGAAAAAAATATAGGATCTAGTATTTTTGAAACCTGTGAATAGTTGGTAGTGCAAAGCCTTACTGAGATGAAGGAGGATGTCAAAACTTCGTTTGTAGAAGTAGTCAAATCCCCTGAAACCCCTGTTGTGGAGCCTGAACCAATGTTTGACCCGGCCTGTAACACCCCGTATGCTAGAACTACCAGAAATGCAGAATTCCAGAAGTTGCAGGTGCAACCTACGGACCATAGGTGGGGTCCGTGGATGGCCACCGTGGTCCAGGCCGTGGTTCAGACCCCAAATTTTCAAGTCCCAGAACCCCCATCGACGGTTGACCAGCACGGACTGTCGGTCAATCCACGGTCCCTCGGTCAGTTCCGTCGGTGGTCCCGACAGCTTTTAAGTCAGGGGTCGTTTGGTCTTTTCCCTATGCGTTAGACCCCTAAACTACGTTGTTTACCCCCCTAAACTATGTAGTTTTGGTCAGTTTAAGCCTAGTAACTTAATTAGAACTTACCCTAGTCAATTCATTCTCCAAAATTTAGAAAACTCAGAGCAAAAGAGGAGAAAGAGTCGACCAAACCCCTTTCCAAGAACGCAACAAGGTTTCATCAGTTCCAGCCCCGAAATCGAAAGATTTCTCTATGGAATTCGTCACCAGGTATGTGGGATTTCACTAGTGGGTTCCTTTCACCCATTAGGTCCCTAGAATTAAGTCAAATTCTTGATTCCCTTCATATTATCTAGACCTAGGGTTTCTAGAATTTCAGCAGATAATTATGAATTAGTTACTTTAATGTTCCTAATCAGATTATTATGATTTTAGTATTATTTTGCGTAGATTCTTTCGTAAACTCAGAACCCTAGCTATGTAGTTCTTTTAGTTCATGAATTACACATGCTAGGTAAGTTATTTCAGATATACATGCCTCAGATTCGAATGTTTCATTATCAGTACATTAATGTTGCATTTTCAGTTAGCATGTCAGTATTTTGAGGTATCCAGTATTACAAAAATTCAGTCATAATGTGTTATTTACATAATCAGTTGGGAGTAGACTTAATACCGAGTTGAACTAGGGTCAGTCACCCTCAAGTCCCAGAACTACATGCCCCCGTAGGTTGTAAGTCCCCTCTATGGGCATCATTTTAGTGATCACACCAGTCATGCCTCTATACCTCTGGCAGGGTATATTGGGTCCTCTCAATGGGGCGTATACATCGGACTCCACATTTGGCTCATCTTATTTTATGTCGGTTATTGGTAGCTCCCTCACAATCAGATTCTATTGCATTGACCATGTTATTAGTTACAGTCAGATTTCAGTTTCAGCATGTTATAAACTTGGTCATTGCATTCAGTTAGTTCATGTTCAGTATTTCCAGTATCATGCTTATCTTATATTATTCCTTATTATATGCTTTGTTCAGTTATGTTTATATGGTTCAGCTTTACTTTATCCTGCATGCTCAGTACCTTTCAAGTACTGACTCATACTCTGCGCTACATCTTCTCGTGATGTAGGTCCAGGTTCTTAGCTTCCAGATCACGCATAGATCGATTCCCGGTCTTCAGTTCAGCAGCATCAGTGGTGAGTCCTCATTCTTCGAGGATGATTGACATGATTATCTTTTTACTTTCAATCTTTAGTTTCAGTTTTTGCTAGATTTAGCAGGGGCATATCCCAGCATCTCTAGTCAGTTAGAGGCTTTATTTCAGACATAGTTAGAATCAGTTTTAGATTCGAGTTTGATATTTCAGTTGTCGTTAAACTCTTAGATTATATATCTAGATTTAGAATGGGTATTCCCCATCACTTTCATTTTATCTCATATTTAAGCTTATGTATAGAATTATCTTATTTCAGTTATCATAGTATGCTTATGTTATGCCAGTAGGGTTAGCTTGGGGTCACTCGTGATCCTAGGTCCCGTGTCCGCGTCCTGGGGTATCTCGGGGTGTGACACACTTGGTATCAGAGAATTAGGTTTAAGTGTCCTAGGATGTTTGAAAAGCCGCACTAAGTAGAGTCATTTTCATAGGTGTAAAGTACACCACATCTAATGAGGGGGAGCTACAAAGAGTTTTAGGAAAGCCTCACTTTCTTGATATTCTTATCGTGTGTTGGTATGATCTCTCTCTAACTTATCATTATGTGTTTAAGATCATGCCTCCTGTTAGAGCTAACGCAAGGAATGCTAATGCAACTCCTCCAGTCCCAGAACAGGAAGTTTTGAATGTAGAGTTTCAGAACGCTATCCAACTTTTGGCTCACAGTGTGACTAATCAGAACAACCAGCAGGTTCCAGCTCCTGTAAATGCTAATGTTGGGTCAGCTGCAACTAGAGTTTGTGATTTTGTTAGGATGAATCCTCATGAGTTCTTAGGATCGCAAATTGGTGAGGATCCCCAAAACTTCATAGATGAGGTCCAGAAGATCTTTGAAGTGATGCAAGTGACACGTAATAATAGGGTAGAGTTGGCATCCTATCAGCTTAAGGATGTAGCTCATATCTGGTATACTCAATGGAAAGAGAATAGGGGTACAGATGCAGCTCCTATCACTTGGGAATGCTTTAGTGAGACTTTTCTAGATAGGTTCTTCCCAAGAGAGTTGAGGGAGGCAAGAGCTCAGGAGTTCATGAACTTGAGTCAAGGTAACATGAAAGTCCAAGAATATGGACTGAAGTTCACCCAACTCTTCAGGTATGCTCCTCACATGGTTGCCAATTCCAGGTCTCAAATGAACAAGTTTTTGTTTGGAGTGTCAGACTTAGTGAAAACAGAATGCAGAAATGCTATGTTGCTAGAAAATATGAACATCTCTAGGCTTATGACCCATGCTCAGAAGGTTGAGGGGGGTAAGCTTAAGGAAATAGCTAAGGAAAATTAGAAAGCTACAACAGGTAACTATGAGTACTCTCAATAGAAATCGAGTGGTGGAAATCGCTCTCAGTTTCAGTAGAAATCTTCAGCTCCGGCACCTTCATCAGCTAGTGCTCCATCCTCCAGGTTCCGACAGGATCAGAAAGTTCTACTAGAACGTGGATTTTACCAAGGATGACAGTCTGAACACCCAAGTGAATGACATTATTCTTCACTTGAATGAGGACATTTTGGGAGAGATTCTTAAGGTGCCCGGGAAAGGAGTTATGACAGTTGCAAAAGAATCTCCTTCAAAGGATTTGTTTAGGAAATTGGAAAATTTCCAATTCTCAGTTGTGTGGGTATTCCAAAAAAAATTCTCAAAGGAAAATATGAGCTTTATTTCAAATTTATCAGTAAGGTACTTTTGCCTAGGACTAGAAAGTGAAGTATTGCATCTGTTGTTGAATTGTAAGCAATGACCTAGTCATGTTGAGAAGGGGAAGATGTTGAGTAAGTTAATCATCATGAAAAGGGGGGAATGTTATTCCAAATTTACAGTGAAGTTTAAATGATCTAATATACTATGAGATCTAATAGGGGACCTGATCCCATGAGAGATTGAGATTTAAGTTACGAGAAAATGAAAGTTGTAAAAAGTTGCAACAACTCCCACAACTACAATGGAATTGTTCTAACGTTTTTTTCCATCCTATAAAAGCTTTTCACAAATGTCATAACCTTAGTTTTTGCATTGTATGAGAATCATACAGGAAAGTCATTCTCTTAAGAAATATTTCTCATATGCAGCAAGAGACTTGATAGAGTTATCTTTCGTTCTTAGTTGTTATTTGAGAACATAGTTTTGTGCTTATTCAATGTAAGATCTATTCCTGAGTTATAAAGGAATTAGATCAGTTTGAGTCTTTCTTCATTATTCTGAGTTGTAGCTAGAGCTAGCTATGTCGTGGTCTTGATTTCTATATCGACTGAGTAGTTGGTGTTGTGGGAAATACAAGTATTGCTTTGCTTTATGTAATATAGTTGTTACAGAGAAGGAGAAGGGATTAATAGTTTAATTCCTATGTTGCAAGAGTTTGTAATATGAATCTTAGATCTTTGAATTTAATGGAGTTGTGTTGAAATCCTATGAGACATGTCATAGTTTTCTCCTTCCTTGAGTAAGAGGGTTTCCACAATAACTCTTTGTATTCTTATTTTAAGTGTTTACTTTACGCACTCTTTTATTGAGTCAAGAGACCTGATCCACTGAATAGTAGTGGACCCATGTATTTCATTAATATCATTTACCTATTGGAAAATGTTGAACGATAGGGTAGAGTTCACTGTACACAAAAAATAACTTGCTAAAGCAGGTATTATTGCAAGTGTGTGACAAAATCTTACCATCTAGAAGGGAAACAACCCTGTTATTTACATAAAGTATTAACACAACACATAATATTTATGTAAAAACTCCTGTAAAATAATACTAATCTCTTGAAATTCTTTGCGGAATAGGATTAGACATATAGTAGAATAAATATGCCACCTCAAGTAAAGTTTTTCTTACTATATTCCATGTAGGATTTGACCCCAAACCATTGGATTACTATATCTGAATGCGATCACTTGCACTAATTATAAGGTTTGATTAAAGTATGTCAAATTTTGGCATTCTTATCAGGAAATAAGATCGTGCAAATTACTTCGCTTTGCTTTATATCTGTAATGACCCGGTCGGTTATTTTTTGTTTTTCCATGGAAATTACCATTTTTCCTTCCTGTGATAGACCCCGAGTCTACTTTGTTTGAGTTTTAAAAAGTTGGTCCTTGAACTTGGAGTTAAAAGTTGAGAATTTGGTAAGTTTTGAATTTGAAAAGCTAAGTTGTTAAGAAAGTGGTTTTCGGTGTCTTTTGGAGTTTCGAGTGTCGGAATGAAATTTCATCTATTCCATCAGTCCCAAAATGTGAAATATGATCCATGAGAGTTGTCGGTTTCAGTTTTTGAGTCTTTGGTTTAACTTTTGCCAACATTTGGAGTTCGGATGCTCGGATCGGAATTGTGAGAGTTCTGTTGGATTCGGGGGATGATTTTAGGCCTAGTTGAGGTCCTGATTGATTTTTGAGAGGTCCTCATCTTGTTTAGCCTTTTTAGGCGTGAGTTAGTTTCTTGAGGTTTTCACGGATGTTGGGTCAAGGAAACCTCGGATTCGTATTTAGATGGTTCCATTGAGTCCATAACTTCGAGTATAATTAATTTGCATATGTGGTTTGTGTGTATGGGGTTATGAACGAATCCCAAGGGTCCTTTCAAAGTTTTAAGAGTTGGGTAATTTTCTGATGTCTGAGTTCTGGTGCACCTCCGCTTTTGCGAGAGTTGGCTCTCTTTTACGAGGCTCGCTTCAGAGAGGCTTGGTTCGCTTTTGCGAAGGGTATACCCCTATTGAACTTCGCATTTGCGAAGCAACCATCGCTTAAGTGTCCTTTGCTTAAGCGAAGGCTTGATCACAGAAGCAAAGCCCGTGCTTTTAGTGGGGTTCTCTTAAGCGATACCTAAGAGGGATTTTGCTGCAAATTTCAGGGTTTAAGCCCCATTTCACCATTTTTGAACTTGGGGAACCCTTGGTGGCGAGTTTTGGAAGCAATTTCTATGCTAGATCAGTTGGTTAAGTGTTCTTGTTCCTAAACCTTCATTTTCCATTGATTAATTATGAGTTTTAACATCAAAATATGAGGTTTTGATTGGTGAATAATGAGGTTTTTCAAGAACCCAAGTTCATAACTAAAATGGAGTTTGTGAACTGATTTCAAGTCCTATTTCGAAATGATATTCCCTAATCAGTTCCTAAAGCCTTGAGTAATGTTTTCAAGTATTAAATTTCTGATTCAAACCTTAGTTTTTGGAATTAGGTCTTGTGTTGATTAACCCACCTTTCAAGGGAATTGTTGTGGATGTTGTTTTTTCCAAAAAGTGATTGTGAATACTTGCTTGTTTATAGATTTTTTGTCTTTGTAAGTGATTCAAAAGGGGAAGACTCAATTATTGGAGTGATTGTTGATTGATTTAAGGAAAATGACTTTATAAGCCTTGTATTCTAGTTGAATTTGTATGCTTCCTTAGTTGATTGTGTGTTGGGAGTAATGAGGATGAAGTGAAGGGTTTAAATTGTCCATTTGTTATATCTAAATGAATAAAAAGGGGTTGAAATGAAAAAATCTATATGATGAACATCATGATGTGAATTGCCTTATTATGATCCTTGTTGATTGATTGATAAAATGTTTGAAGGCATGATTCTAGACTTGAATTGTATGAATTGTTTTCTCTTCCATGTGGTGTGATATAGCTTGTGTGCATTGAATGTGAACACCGTGATTAGACATGTGATAATGTTATAAAGCCGATGGGAATGGTTTAGGCTAGTGATGTGAATATAAGTCCGATGAGAAATGTTTCCATCTAGTGATGTGATATAAAGCCGATCAGAAATGGTTTCGGCTAGGGATGTGATAAAAATCTGACGGGAAATGGTTCCTTCTAGTGATGTGATATAAAGCTGATGGGAAATTGTTCTGGATAGTGAGGTGATATAAAGCCTATGGAAATGGTTGTGGCTAGTGTTGTGATATAAAACCGATGGAAAATGGTTCCGACTAGTGATGTGATATAAAGCCGATGGGAAATAGTTTCGGCTAGTGATATTGTGCCGCAAATGATTCCGTCAAGAGATTGATCATTGATACTTAATGTATTTGATGCTTATGCGTGAGTTACTTGGTGATTGTGATTAATGCACTTGTTACGTGTAACTGAAATACTTGACATTGGGATTGACTTATTTGATTTGTTTGATTGTTGAATTGTGAAGATTACACTATGAATGTTGGGCTTTGTGAGCCATGTATTTTAGAATTGCTAGGTTTGGCTGATTTCTGTGCAGGTTGTAGTTTAAGGAGGTTCGACTGGAGCGTAAGGGGTATTCGATTTCTAGCTAGTTGCTTTGTTTAGTAGGTCGCTGGTTGGGTACCGTGTTGTTGGTACTCACCCCTTGCTTCTACACATGTGTAGGTATCGAGTCCGGGCCCGTGTGATCTTCTTCTTCTTCTCCTGACAGTCAAGGCTCATTGAAGGATCTGAGAGGTAGCTACTTGTCATTCTGGCCCGCCCTCTTTTCCTTTTTCTTTTAATCTGTGTTCTACTTGAGAAACAAAGACTGAGACTTGTGTTTATCTTTGAATTTTGTATTTTCATTAGTGGCTTGCACATGTGACAACCAGGTTTTGGGATGTTGTTTAGAATGAATAAGTTTTCCGCCTTTTTCTTGTTATTGCTTTACTATTTTCCGCATTTTCTTTCTTTTCGTTGGGTGGAGGCTGTCTTGTCTTTGTAGGAATAGACAAGTGTTATCACGTCTATTTCTGGGTCGTGACAGTATCATTATCCTATCCCATCAATATTTTTTCAATGAGAATATCTTCATAGTACAAGTGTCATTATTCCCCTAAGGATAGACGCTGCCACATTCAAAATCAAACAAGGTGTGTATGTTATCCTGTAGGCTGAAGGACTATTGGTGTGATACATATGTGCAATCAACTTTGGGGGTCGTTGGAATTAGTTCTTATCGTTGTGTGAATTATCATACAACAAAATTTATCACTCTAGTATTGATATAGCACCATTGAGGTACTTTAGGGAAGAAGGTGTAGATCGCCGATAGGGTCATTTTAGACAGATGATGTGAAGCCCTTAGGGGTTCACTTTGTAAAGGAAGCATACTTAATGAAACTTTACCGCAAGTGCGGAGCCAAGATTTGATCACAATCGTGGAACTATAGGAACTTGCGACTCACAACTTAAAAACGATGAATTTTTTGTATATAGAAGATTTACGGATCTCTAGTGAAGAGCAGAACCATAGTAAGTACATTTATTTTATTTTTTAAAAAAAGATCACTTTTTAAATCAAATTTGGACTCGTGATCATTTATTAAAATCGACTAATTGACCTAAGATAGTCCATTAGTGAACAAAAACAATCAACCCTAAATGGCCCAAAAGTGACCATTCATGTATAAAACAACAAGACCCCACGATGGGGTTTCCTAATTTGAGACTTCCATTTCTACTTTGTCTTAACACTACCGCCGCTTGGAAGATGTTTATCCTTGTGACTCCCAATAGTGGTCTTCTCCTTCTCCTTCTATGGGTGATTAACATCCTTCAAAGGCGAGCTTATCCAATCGCATCCTCGAGCAGCTTGTAAAGGTTTGTGCCCTTTATCTCTGCTCCTTTATGTTGTTTTAATCTGAGATGCTGTGTCCATTTTCTTTTAAGGTGTACTACCCGGTTCGAATGTATGAGTTCATGAAGAACTCTTGGGAGAGAGCGGACCTTGTATTCTAATTTCGAGAATCTTTGTAAGTAGCCTTCTTTTCTCCTACCTTGTGATGGTGTTTGATTTCTAACACCCTGTTTTTCCTTAGTTGAAGATGAATAGGAGACGACCTACTCCTACGCTTCATTTTCATGATCTCTTAGTTGGATGCAAGTTAAGATTCCAGATCTGGTTCCTTGGTTCTCGTGTTTTGCTTGTTCATATATCCCTTTTTGCTGACTCTCATAGCTTAGCTTAGCTAGTTCTTACACAGCCCTTTTGCTCCAAACGTAGCTCCAATCGGATCTGTATATATAGTTGTGGAACTCAGTGTCTTCAGATTTGTACCTGGGCATGTTAGTCGTTGTTGTTGCTGTCAATCTTCCTTGTTTTAACTCTGATTGAAGGAATCTATTGTTTGTATATATTATGAATTCTCCTTCCCATGCTTAATAGTTGATTATAGTTTTGAAATTGTTGCTTTCCCACTGTGTTTATAGCTGAATTAGCAATGTAATCTTCTAGCTGATTAGCTTTCCTAAAAATATGCTTGATTGTAACATTCATTTAGGACATATTCTCTTGAATGTCTTCTACCCTTTCCACTAATTCCCATGGAATCCTCCAATTTCTGACCAACAGGTTTTTCTAAGTAAGGGAGTCTGTTTCCAGACTCACTTGTTGGTAACCTTGGCTTAAACAAAACTTTAACGCCTTCCAGATGGCCATTGATTCTGCATCCATGTTGGTGGTCACTCCTATGTCTTGTGCTTCTGCATCGAGTAGCTCTCCTGTGCTGTTTCTGATGCAGAAATAATATGAACTTTTACCTGGGTTTCCTTTGCTCGCACCATCATTATTACATTTAATCCAACCCTCCTCAAGCAACTTCCAGTTCACTAGTCGGTAGTATAGCGTAGGCTTATAGTTCTGTAGCTGATCTACCATTCCTTTCCACTGATATGGAACCTCCTTAATCCATGGGAATTTTACTCTTATTAGCTGATGAATTATCATTTGACATTGATGATGCATCCAAGTAAAAGAGTATTCCTTCACATGTCTTTTTGCATTTCTCCTTTTCCAAAGTTCCCACATTAAAACAATTGGGACTGCCTTTAGGACTTGCTCTAGCTTTTTATTTGCTTTATGTTCCCAACATTTAATAATGAGTTGTTGAAGTTGGAGTCCTTCAATCTTTATACCTGCATAAGAAGCAATCTGCTTCCATAGCTTTTGGGCTATGGTGGCCGTTAGAAATAAATGTGTCATTGTTTCCATATCCCCTTGTTCACAATAATAGCATTTGGATACCAGTTGAATCCTCATTCTTTTAAGGTTGTCAGCAGTTGCTATCCTCCTTCTCCATATTCTCCGATGGAAGAAAGCTATCTTAAAAGGTAGGCCATTGATCAAAATGTTCTTCATCCAGTCAATTTCTTCTTTTTTTCTCCTTAGATTGTTGAAAGTTGAGCTCATCGTAAAACTTCCCTTTGTGTTTCCTAACCACCAAGCCTTATCAATCTATTCTTCATTCATGTCGAGCTTAATGGTGTCCGTGATATGCACCACCATCTCTTCGGATATGAAAGAAAGCAGTTTTTGGACATCCCATGAACCATTTATGATAAAATCCTTTACTTCCAGATCTTCCTCTCTCACTGCCTCATCTCCCATGAAATACAGGGCCCCGTGCTTGGTCCAGTTGTCAAACCAAAAGCTAGAGTTTCCAGCTTTGATTTGCCACCATATATCTTGTTCCAACTCTTCTCTAATAGTGATTTTTCTCCAAACATGTGATGCTCCACTGTTCCTGACAATTACAGGGTGTATCTTCTTACAATACTTAATTTAAAACAAAAATTATATTTCAACAAAATTAATTTTAAAAATTATTTAAATTAGTTGGATGACTTTCTAAGGGTGATATCAATAGTTGAATTGAGTGATTTCTAAGTCAAATACTAATAGTTGAGTGATTTTTGAGTTATAAAACAAAGTTGAGTGACTTTCTCAGTGAGCTACTAGAAGTTGGGTGACTTTTGTTTATAAAACAAAGTTGAGTGACTTTTTAAGGGAATTATTCTAAGTTGAGTGACTTTTATATTATAAAACAAAGTTGAGTTACTTTCTATGTGAACTATTCAAAGTTGAATGACTGAGATATCAACTCATCATTTTAATCAACTATTTTTCATTATTATATTATATTATACTCCCTCTGTTTCAAAAAGAATGCCCCAATTTCCCTTTTAGTCTTCTTAAAAAAGAATGACCCCTTTCCTTTTTTGGTAACACTTTAACTTCAACTTTCCACATGACATGTTTAAGGCCACAAGATTAAAGGGCATTTTGGTACATTTGACATAACTTTAATTTAGAACCACAAGATTAAAAAGTTTTCTTTCTTTTTTTAAACTCCATTCCAAGTCAAACTAGGTCATTCTTTTTTAAACGGAGGGAGTATCATATTATATTAATATATTATTATACTTAGTGCCCGTTTGGCCATCCATTATGAAATCATAATTTGAAATCATGATATAAATTATGAGATGTAGTTGAAGTTTTATTTGGAAATGCAATTTGGACATTTTATGTTGTATGTTTTTTCATAAACATAAAAATCTCATAAGTTTTAAAACTATTAAAATTATCTCAATTCTTTTTACAATCTTACCAAATAAGCAAAAGTCTATTAAATCGCATAATATACTATCACTAAGCTATTCTAAGAAATTACAACATTTATTGATCAAACTTTAATCCAATAAAAAAATAAAATTAAACATAAGTTTTAGTTTCTGGTCTTTAATATAATTCTCCCACATACTACGAACAATCTTCTCAGGTTAAACTAGCATTTCTCGATTATATAACTGAGAAGACAAACCAACATTGTTACTTTGAGTCATTTGGTTGGTAAGTAAAGTTGATCAAAATTAATGAATATAAATGGTAGAGTAGGAATTGATCTGAATTAATAATAAAATTTGTGTTGGTGAAAATAATTTTTATATGAGATATAAATGGTTTAAAAGTAATGATATGAATTATAAAATTTATTTATATATGAAACAAATTGTAGGTAGATAAAAATGCAGGATTGTTTTTATAAAATATAAATTTATTTGTAGGACAACTTTAAATTTGAAAAATCTCATATCATGATTTAAAATTTCCAAATCAGCGAGAAATCACATGTCTAAATGCTACTTTCATGTCGTGATTTATATCAAGATATGAAATCACATATCCAAACGCCTCCTTAAAGGAAAAGCCCCTAGCTAAAATATTGAAAGAAAAAAAACCTATTAAAGTTGAGTGACTGTAATACCCTTTCTAAAACGAAATAAATTATTTCTTCACAGCCCTTATAAACTAAATTAATCATTAATAGTAATAATGTTAAAAAACGTAACATAAATTTTTTCACATGCCACATTAAAATTAAATATACATTATATTATAAGTAATTAACAAATATTATAGCACATTCATGGTATAAATACGAAAGGGCAAAATCATTCATATCATTCATACAATACATTCATTGTATGAATACAAAAAGGGAAAAGGCACATTTATGATTATTCAATTTAGGTCTTCCATCTTCCAATTAATGTATAAATGAATTGTATTTTTTTTTGGGGGGGAATATTTTTAAATCCCTTTTGACGACTTAACATACAATGTGTTTGTTACTTGAAAAGTTACATACAATTTTTGAGAATTTCAAACAAGTAATATTAAGGAGTTTTGAAAGGTTTCCAAAGTTCTTTTATTATTTCTAAGCTATATGCAGCTCACTTAATTGATTTTTTCACAGCAAGACTTTTACAACTAGTTTCTTACATTTCTTTTATATATTTTTGTTCCTTTGGCCTCCATCTAATTGTTTGTCATAAATCATTAATGGTAGACCAAATTCTAACAATAGCATGCATATGAAGTCAAGATTAGTCGAAATTAAATGTTTCAGGATAAAGAAATAGGTCAAATCCCGTGGATCAGTTTAATATAAATAATTCTTTCTTAGATACTCTTCTTTTTTTAAAATTCATAAATCGGGTCTTTAAAAATATTTGTTTAGAATAAAAGAGGAGAACCACACCCGGCCCATCTCAATAATAGAAATCAATATAAACAATGAAAGGAAAGTCTACAAGGTTTTTGAAGGGTTTCTTGACTGATTTTTCCTCTTCTCCTCCCTTTTTGTCATCGCCGCCACACTGACCTACTCCTCTGGTGGGTGAGGCGTCCTTGAGGTGACGAGATCTAGGCTATGGTTGGTCGGAGCTGGGTTCACACAACATCATTGAGTGTCTCCAATTTCTTCTGATCTCAGGTAGGGAGACCTTATTCTTTTGTATTCAATTCTTGTGTGGATTGCTTTATCTTTTTAATGCTTTAGTTTGTTGGATTTGATCCTAATGTGTATAATCTTGTTCCTGTACTAATGAAGCTACCCAATGTACCTTCTTTTTCTCAAATATATCATAATCATCTTCAAGTACATCTCCTAAGATTTAACATAATTTACCCTTTATCAAGTCTTTTATTTGATGGCTAATCTTATATCGACTTTAATATTACCATCTAAAGGTTAGACTGTTGGAATGTATGCGTCCATTAGTGATCACTGGACCAGGTCCTTTGATAGAGTAATAGTGTTGAAACTGAATAAGGCACAAGAGTTTTACGTGGAAATCTCCTAGATCAAAAGAGTAAAACCACGACCTATCACACAGGATTTTCAACTGCTTTCACTTATCTTAAGCAAAAGTGAATACAGATTCCAACTACAACAATGAGACTAAACTCTTAATCTCACACTAAGTAATACCTCTATTACTTACTGAGCAAAAACAATGCATCCATTGCCCACTATATTAACTACCACGAATTAATATAGACTTCAACACCTAAGACACACAATTAACTCCAACTGTGTTTTTACAACAATACACACAAAGGTTTTGAAACGTTTCTTTATGAATGTGAAACGAATCCTACAAGTTTAGCAGAATACAAGCATTCAACAACACCAGCAGATAAAGATTGCTCTTCTTTGGTCTATCAGGTCCCTTGTTGTATGAGTTCTTTTATGCTTGAGTTCTTGAGAAGAAATTTTCTCTTGCTTTGAATGAATGAATGTAAAGTTGTTTGTTACTTTGAATATATCAATCAACAAGGAGAGTTATTGACCAATGAACAAACAACCTCGTCCGCTCCTATTGGTGAAGTGCGCTGACCTGCTCACCAACCAGCTGACACGACAGCTTTACAGCTGTACATCCTTTTGAGCCTGGACGAGAACACTCTGCTAGGGACCTGGTCTCTTAATTTATGAGGATCATCAAAACACCTAGAATACAATATTTTTCCCCTTTTTGATGATGACAAAAAACTATCCTTCCCACATTGAGTGTATTCATTCATTCCCCTATCACCATGCCCACCTGTTACTAAAAGCCATTCATTCCCCCTGTCATCATGCCCACCTGTTACATTCAGCAACATGTACAAACAAATGTCCCTTTTTGACATCATTGTAAAGGTAAGGAGTAAACATACACAAGCGATATGAAAAATAGTAAGGAATTCAGAGCCATAGGCAGCACTGTACATGAGCAAACAGGGAAAGTTGAGAAGACAAAGACAAAAAGAACAAGCCAATTTCATTTTGGATCAGTGTATCACAAAAATAGCTATTGAGTACCATCAAAACAAATACATTGCCATTACAACATTGTTAGTAAGCAAAAACAAGAAGAAAAGAGGACATACACTTTAGGACAGAGAGGGACGAGGAGAAAAGGACTGCAACAACATGTTCAATCGAGAATTAGAATCAGTGTGCGCTTGAAGAAAATGCTTAGTGAGGGACTTAACCTCCTCACTCAGTGAGGCTTTTGATTCTACCAGTAGAGCATTGTCAGCCTTCAACCTGTCGATTTCCTCCTTAGCCACAGTGATTGTACCAGGTCCTTGAGATTTTGCCTGTTGAAGCAGGGCCTAGAGTCGAGAAATCTCTATATCCTTAGTCCCTAGAAGAGCAGTGAATAATCTATTTCAAGTTTAAGAGTTTCCTACTTTTCAAGGAGTTCAGAAACCCGATATCACCTTTCCCTCCACATATTCACATTCAATAAGTGTGGCCATAGAGAAAGTCTGCTTGATAGTACCTGCTACCCCTCTACCAAGGGGCACCTCAAAATTATCAAAAACCAAGTTCAGAAGGTACCCATAAGCTATCCCATGCATTGCATTCCTCCATGTAATTATCCGATGCATGTGTTCAAGCATGATTCTGGGAAGATTTATTGCTTCAAGCTCATCCAATTGTTCCATGAGGAAAAGGTCTGCCAAAGAGGCCACTGTTCGCTTTTCAGTTCTAGGCAGGAGTACCTTATTGACAAACTTAAAGAATAGTTGATGCTCCCCATTGAGAAATTTCTTAGGAAGCCCACCACACTTCATGTTACCATATTTCGTAGTCTATTAGACATACTCAGTAGAAGGATTGTATCCTTCAACAGAATGGATCCCTTTGCAGGGTACCCCCTAGATTATGCCTGAAACTTCTTCACTTAAAGTGATCTCTACTACACGAACAAGTATATTGATTCCACCATCTTCGAGAAGAATCATATTATAGTAAAACTCATGTACCTAAGGCTCATATAGATATGGCACAGGGCATATGAACAGATGTTCCCAGCTTTGCAATTCCACGGAATCAAACAGCGAAAACATTCCAGGTTCAGTCAGAATCTCAGGATCAAACACCCTACCATTTAATACATTCTGCTTCTCAAGCTCTGCAATTCTTTCTTCCCTAGTTAATACCTTTTCTTTCTCATTTCTTTTTGCAGACAGGCCAGGTCCCATAACAGGCTCAGGCTTAGAAGCAGCCTTTGTCTTTACATGGGCCTTATTGGCTGGTGATTTCTTATTTGCTCTTGTGATCCTTGGAGCTTTTTCACATTGTTCCTCCACTTCCTTTTGAATTTTTTCTACAGCTCTCACGATTTCCTCAGACTCAGTTTCACTGGACCTTGCATCTTGGGACAACACATCAGGGTTCACAACAGGCGTATTATCAGCTTTTCTTTCCGTACGATTTTGAATTGCTTGAGCCTTATTTGCAATCATGGAATTACTCATCAACTTTTGTGTGGTTCCCCTTGTAACACACTTCCGATCACCCTTTTCGGAGGAATATTCCACCAACTTCCCTTTCCTTTTTCTCTTCTTTTTGTGCTCAGATTCATTGGGTCCTTCAAAACTTTTGGCTTCAATAACAAGACCAGTCCCTTCAATGTCAGCACTGGATGCTTCAGAGTATGTGCTCCTCTAACTCCTTTCCTCATCTAAGAGAGAGAAATATCCTCATCATCTTTCATAGATTGCCTTTGACAAGCATCAGTAGGTGAAACAATCTCAGAGGTTTGATTAAACACGGGCTTAGATCGATTTAGGACCGGATCCGGTGACTTACATTCAGCCTCAGAGAAAGGTGGCTGAATAACTCCTTTTAAAGATTCCAAACACTACACAAGCCACTCCTCTGATTTGGTTAAAATGTTAGATTATGTTCCTTTTCCTTCAGGTAGGTCCCCAGCAAATAACCTTTCAGACATCATTGAGGAAACTGGGCATGGTTGAGAAGTGACATCAAGCTCTTCAGTAGGCACACCAATACTAGGCTTAATCACTGACTATGCTTCAGAATTTAGGGAATTTTGACCTGATAAAACCAGAGTGGGAGAACAAGGGAGACCTTCAACAGGATTGACTAAGGACTAATCCACAACTTCAGTCTGTGGCATAGTAGATTCACCGGTTTCTCCCATTCCACACATGGGAGTAGAGGGAGAGGGCTCCGTAGGAGGAGTTAAGAACTAAAAGGGATTAGGGTTTACCATTTCTGGAGAGAGATGAGTTCTTGAGGGAGACGAAGGATTCGACATCTTCTGAGAATGAAAAGAAATTCTTTTTTTTATTTTAAGAGAGAGGTCAGATTTCTTAGACACAAGAAAGATTGGAAATAAGAAGCCTATTTATCATTGGTATCGGTCCCTGAACAGAGGCGACCCTTGATTTTCAAACTGAAAAGATGTTTGTAACTAACATAGGAAACAGGGCAATGACGTGTGGAAATGACCGTTGGGAAATAACTCAATATAGTAGAGTGATACTGACCTTGCAAGAGAACCTGGTCCCTTGCCATAGAAAGCCCTAACCATCATGACTGAATCTTCTCTTTAGATAGAATTCCATGAGTGTATACCTGCAGTGAGGCACAAGTAGTGAATTCACAAAAAGTAAGCAATAACACAAGTGTAGATACCTGCCCCCCTTAGCTTAGTCAATGTGGAGGTTGTTTGCAAATTTGCTGAGGAATTAGTGTAGCTTCTGCATTCCCAAACTCAATCTGTTCTTGAAAAAATGTTCCTTGCTTAGTGCTTGTCTGCTATTTGGTCCTCTGTTTTGCAGAATATCACCACCACATTCCCTTTATCAACATTGTCTTGAACGAAATGATGTCTCACATCAATGTGCTTGGTTCTTTTATGTTGTACTGGATTCTTTATCATGTTCATTGCGCTTGTGTTGTCACACATAAGAGAAATTGTGTCAGTGAGAACACAAAAATCTTCAAGTTGTTGTTTGATCCACAGGAGTTGAGTATAACACGAAGTAGCACCTACATACTCTTCTTCAGATGTAGACAAAGCTACTGAGTTTTGCTTCTTTGTTTCCCATGAAATCAGTGATGACCCTAGAAAATGGGCCATTCCTGAGGTGTTTTTCCGGTGAATCAGAAAACCTACATAAACAGCATCAGCATATCTAACTAAGTCAAAAGAATCCCCTGAAGGATAAAATAGGACTAGGTCCTGAGAACCTTTTAAATATCTTAGAATTCTTTTTGCTACCTTCAAGTGTGATTCCTTTGGAGCTGCTTGAAATCTAGTACACATCCACATGCTAAAGACAATATATGGCATGCTTGCAGTAAGATAGAGGAGAGCTCCAATCATTCCTCTATACATTGTTTCATTTACGTCAATGCCTGCCTCATCACTGTCAAGTTTGGTACTCGTGCTCATGGTTGTATCAATTATCTTGGCCTCCTGCATATTGAACCTTTTGAGCAGCTCTTTGATATATTTTTCTTGACAAATAGAAAGGCCCTGAGGAAATTGTTTGATCTGCAAACCTAGGAAGAAGGTGAGTACCCCCCATCATACTCATCTCAAATTCCCTTCCCATCAGTGCTGCAAACTCTTTTCAACGAGGATCTAAAGTAGCTCTGAATATTATGTCATCCACATATACTTGTGCTATAAGAAGCTCATTTCCTCTTGACTTCAAGAATAAAGTGTTGTCAACTTTTCCTCTTTTGAAACCATTTTCAAGAAGAAATTTTGACAGTCGTTCATACCAAGCTCTGGGAGCCTGCTTCAGGACATACAAGGATTTCTCTAACTTCAACACATGATTTGGATCTTCAAACCCTGGAGGCTGCTTAACATAAATTTCTTCCTTCGAATATCCATTTAGAAAATCACTTTTAACATCCATCTGAAACAGTTTGAACCCCATATGGGTAGCAAAAGCAATTATGATTCTATTTCTTCCATTTTTGCCATTGGGGCAAAAGTCTCATCATAATCAATTCCTTCTTCTTGATTGTATCCCTGCGCCACTAGTCTTGACTTATTCCTTGTGAGATTCCCATGTTCATCCAGCTTATGTCTGAACACCCATCTGGTCCTAATAATAGTTCTGTTGAGAGGTCTGTGATCAGGTGCCACACTTTCCTTCTTTCAAACTAATGAAGCTCCTCCTGCGTTGAGTTCACCCAGTCAGCATCCTTTGGAGCTTCTTTGATGTTGTTGTGTTCAATAGTGGAGATGAAAGTGGAAAATGCAACTGGATTTCTCGTCTTTGATCTAGTGTGCATTCCAGATTCCAAGGGAGAGACAAGATTGTCCAAGGGATGAGAAGACTGATGTTTCTACCCTGATTTCCTCATAGTCTCTTCGTTGGATTCAGCAACCTATTCCCCTTCTATAGAACTTTCTTTGTTGGTTTCTCCTCTGTTTGGAGCATCTAAAACAATGGAAGGACCAGGTTTTTCTGTAGCTTCTGCATCATTTTCTTCATTTGGAACCTTTTCCACCATAGAGTCTTGCACAAGACTATCTCTTTGAATTTGCATTGGTTTTTCAAGTTCAAGATCATCCCTTTCTTCAAGGTTGTTCATTTCACCAGATTCATCGAAGATAACATGAACACTTTCCTCTATGCACAAAATTCTCTTATTGTAGACTCTATATGCCTTGCTTGTCGAGGAGTACCCCACAAAGACTCCTTCATCACTCTTTGGATCGAATTTGCCAATATCATCCATCCCGTTGTTCAGCACAAAGGACTTGCAGCTAAAAGCCTTCACATAACTGAGTGATGACTTTCTTCCATTCAGCAGCTCATATAGAGTTTTATTGAGCACTAATTTGATGAGACATTTGTTTGTAATATAACAAGATGTATTTATTGCTTTTGCCCAGAAATTCATTGCAAGACCTGAATCAATGAGCATGGTTCTAGCAATATCCACTAGGGTTTTGTTCTTTCTCTCAACAACCCTATTTTGCTGAGGAGTTCTGGGAGTAGAAAAGTTATGATGAATTCCATGGTCAGCGCAAAAACCTTCGATTTGTGAATTTTCCAAATCTGTACCATGGTCGGATCCGATCCCTACAATCTTGCAATTCAGCTTCATCTGGATCCTTTTCGCAAAGATCATTAATACTTCAGTTGTTTCATCCTTTGTTCGCAGGAACATGTTCTAGGTGAACCTTGAGAAGTCGTCGATAACCACCAAAATGTATTTCTTTCCACCCCTCCTTTGAATTCTCACAGGCCCACACAAGTCCATGTGAAGAAGTTCTAGTGGCCTGGTTGTGCTGACACCTTTCTTTTGCTTAAAAGAATATCTCTTTTGCTTACCTCTTACGGAAGCATCACATATTTTGTTCTTTACAAATTTCAGCTTTGGTAAGCCACGGAACAGGTCCCCTGAAACAAACTTATTCAACAGTGAGAAGCTTACATGTCCTAACCTTCTGTGCGACAAATCAGCACAGTCACCCTGAGCACTTAGGCATGTGAGATTATCTCCTTTTATAGAATCAAGGTCCGCAACATATATATTCTTAAGCCTTTTAGCTTTAAGAATAACGTCTTTATAAGTAAGATTAGTGATGAAGCATTTATTTGACAAAAATCTCACTTCATTTCCTTTATCTCAAATCTGAGACACACTGAGAAGGTTGTATTTTAACCCATTCAAATAGTACACATTATCTATGGAGTGTTCCACGGATCTCTCAATCTTCCCAATGTCAAGAATGAACCCTTTCTTGCCATTTAAAAATGACACACCACCACCTTGGTGTGCTTCCAGAGAGAGGAAGTGATGAGTTTCTCCAGTCATATGCTTTGAGCAACCATTGTCCATGAACCAGCATTGACTGCTTCCTCCCTTCTACAAAAAGAATCATTTGTTAGATTTAGGAACCCACATAAGATGCAGTTCCCAAACACTATCAAGAGGCTTGATGAGAAACCTCCCCGTCCATGGTGGAAAAGTGTTCTTACTGAAACGATATCTAGGACCATGTGCTTTCCTTTTCTCAGATTTATAGAAACTTGCTCGATTTTCTTTGGTCTTTTTCAAGGATTCACAGTTTCTTTTCAAGTGACCAATTCTGCCACAGTGAGTGCATAACAAGTTATCAGAGGCAGACACGTACTTGCTATGAGGGTTATAATGGGGTTCTATCTTTTGACAACCTAAACCCTTACCACTATTGAATTTTTGATTTACCAAGTTAGAAAGAATCTTTGAAGAATCAGTCCATTTCAAAGATTGATTTAGCTCTTTTTTAGCTTGACTTAAGTTCCTTACTAGCGGTGAGTTTCTTTTAAGGAAAGCAACTAGTTTGGACTCAGAAATTTTTAGACTCTCCTCTATATGAAGCTCAAAACTACTAAGCTTCCTTTTTCTATTCTTAGAGGTTTCTAGTTCTTCCTTATCTTGACAGCCCTCAGTCTCCAGAATACTCAGCCTAACATTCATTTCAGACATCTGAGAAATAAGGCTGACTTTTCATCTTGACAAAGATCCAGGTTTTCACTTAAGACCATTTTTTCATTTGTTAATACCTCAACAGAGTTGATTAACACAATAGCAAGTTTTATCAACATTTTAATTGACAGGGTGTCTATGTCACCCTTAAGGTCAAGAAGTGTTACCTCATCCTTGTCGTCTTTGTCATCAATGAGAAGATAGAGTTGAATATGTCCTCATCGTCCTTGACTGCCATCATAAAGACATCTTCATAGTGTTCTCCCTCTTCAAAATCACTAGAGGCATTTCTCCCATACTGCAAAGGCCTTCTTCCCCACTTGATCAGCATTAGCCTTTATCTTAGCATGGTCAGGCACCTGGTCCCTTCTCCTTTCTTTGAAGTCTTGAAATTCATGCTATGGCTCTAACAGTGTCTCATAAAGTGCCCTAGCTTTCTGCACTTATGAGAGAAGTCTTTTTTTCGTTCTGCTGGAGTTTCCGTTCTTTTGAAACCCTTCATGTTTTTTGACTAGTTTTTGAAACCTTTTCGTCAAATAATCCATCTCCTCTTCATCTTCGGAGGCATCATTTTGAGATACCTTTAGTGCTACTAACTTCTCCTTCTTTCCTTCCCTCTTGGATGAATCTTGCAGCTTGTTTAACTAATGGGTCTGCAAGTTTCCGATCAGCTCATCCATTGTGAGAATCTTCAGATCTCTGGCCTCAATAACTGCATTCACCTTGCTTTCCCATGACTTAGGAAGAACTCAAAGAATTTTTCAAACCTGATTGCTTGGATGAATGGGCTAACCAAGACAACTAAGTTCGTTAGTACTAGAGGTAAATCTGAAGTGCATCTCGTGGATAGTTTCACCCTCCTTCATGCTGAAATTTTCATATTGAGTTGTCAGCATGTCCACCTTTGACTCCATGACCTGAGTTGTTCCTTCATGGGTTGTCTTTCAGTTGTCCCAGATTTCTTTGGCAGTCTCACATGCAGAAATCCTGTTATATTCATCTGCTCCGATTCCACAGACCAACAACTTCTTTTCTTTGTAATTTTTTAAGTTTTCTTCCTGTGTGCTTCATCGTACTCTCTTCTAGACTTGGGGGTCACTCGAGTTAGATCTCATTCCTTCACGTCTTTGGTGGGGATGTAATGACCATCAAGTATTACATCCCACAGCTCACTATCTTCTGCCATGTCATGCATTCTCGTCTTCCACCACCCGAAGTAGTGGCCATTGAAACGAGGAGGACGTGTGGTGGATTGACCTTCTTCCAGATTTGGTGGAGCCGTCATTCATGTAAATTTGGTGGAGCCGTCATTCCTGTAGGATCTTTTCTCTTTGTGTTAACCAATTAGAGAGCCCCTTCTCTCTAATACCAATTGTTGGAATGTATGTGTCCACTAGTGATCACTGGACCAGGTCCTTTGACAGAGTAATAGTGTGGAAAATCAATTGCTCAAGTTAAATCAGGCACAAGATTTTTACGTGGAAATATCCTAGCTCAAGGGAGTAAAACAACGACCTGTCACAAAGGATTTTCATCTGCTTTCACTAATCTCAAGCAAAAGTGAATACATATTTCAACTACAACAATGAGACTAAACTCTTAATCTCACACTAAGTAATCCCTCTATTACTTACTGAGCCAAAGTAATGCATCCATTGCCCACTATTTTAATTACCACGAATTAATATAGACTTCAACACCTAAGACACACAATTAACTCTAATTGTGTTCTTACAACAATACACACAAAGGTTTTGAAATGTTTCTTTATGAATGTGAAACGAATCCTACAAGTTTAGCACAATACAAGCATTCAACAACACCAGCAGATAAAGATTGCTCTTCTTTGGTCTATCAGGTTCCTTGCTGTATGAGTTCTTTTATGCTTGAGTTCTTGAGTAGAAATTTGCTCTTGCTTTGAATGAATGAATGTAAAGTTGTTTGTTACTTTGAAAATATCAATAAACAAGGACAATTATTGACCAATGAACAAACAACCTCATCTGCTCCTATTGGTGAAGTACGCTCACCAACCACCTGACACGACAGCTTTACAGCTGTACAATCTTTTGAACTTGGACGAGAACACTCTGCTAGGGACCTGGTCGCTGCATTTGTTAAGATCATCAAAACACCTAGAATACAACATAGATCATCTAAAGTTTATGCTAATTCTTTTTCTTTATTAATGCATGAACCTATTTGGTGTGTATTACTTGGATAAGGTGTTACATCATTCGGAAGGGTTTACTGATCTTGTAACTATTGTATCTTAGTTACAAGATTTGCTTTGAACTATTGTTTTCCCCTACATCTTCAAACCGAAAGAATAAATTAGTTATGGATCAATGATAAATTAAAAGAACTAATAATATCATATTTCTAGAAAACACAACAATTAATCACTCACATTAGCACATAAAAGAGAAATGTCACTTTTAAGATTTTGATCCTTGGAAATGTGCACCAACGGTTGCATTGGACCATTATTGGACTAGACATCCCATTGGCTTCTTGTTTTATAATTAATGACGAATTCAAACAAGTATTGTTGTTTCATGGGTAACCTAATTGTCTTTGTGGCACTTAACACTACACCAATAGGTTCACCCAGATCACTAATGTTCATCCTTGTCATCAACATTGGATATTCTCGATTTTCTAATTGTATTATATTCCACTTGTGAGTAGTTGAACAAACCCCTGCACAAAAATTGCGAGTCATGAGTTGAGCCAATATCCACATACCTATCTCATCATTTGTACCAACTGCCATAAATAAAATATCATACGAATCAAATTTATTTTTTATCAATACTCAAAGGTGTAAAAAAGGGTACAAAGGATTTGCATGTTTACAAAGGTGTAATCATGCAAATCCTTTGTGCCCTTTTTTACACCTTTGAGTATTGATATAAAAAAAATTGGATTCAGATGATATTTCATTTATGGAAGTTGGTTCAAAGGATGAGATAGGTATGTGGATGTTGGCTCAACGCATGACTCACAATTTTTTTGCCGGGGTTTCTGCAACTACTCACAAGTGGAAAATAATTCAATTAGAAAATGTAGAATATCCAAAGTTGATGACAAGGACGAACATTAGTGATCTGGGTGAACCTATTGATGTAGTGTTAAGTGCCACAAAGACAATTAGGTTACCCATGAAACAAAAATACTTGTTTGAATTCTTCATTGATAATAAAAAAGGAGCCAATGGGATGTCTTGTCCAATAATGGTCCAATGCAAAAGTTGGTGCACATTTCCAATGATCAAAATCTTAACAGTGACCTTTTTCTTTTATGTGCTAATGTGAGTGATTAATTGTTGTGTTTTCTAGAAATATGATATTATTAGTTCTTTTAATTTATCGTTGATCTATAACTAAGTTATTCTTTTGGTTTGAACATGTAGGGGGTCAACAATAGTGCAAAGCAAATATTGCATTAGATCTTTACCTACAGTTTGCTTGTGTACACTTCCTGAAATGAGTTAAACTCATAAGAATCTACAAAATCAAAAATGAAAGTACCAAAATAATCAACAACAGTAGTATCCTCTCTGATGAAGTGTTGTGTTTTTACTGATAAAGTATTCATGATTCTTTTGATGGAGTTGACCTCCACTTTCATACTGCAAGCTATTTGTAATTTGAATATACAATGACTTTGTAAAACTGATTCTCTTGAAGGCCTTTAATTGTTGTTGCTTTGAGTTACTAGATTAGTTGAATCAGGAATATTCACTACTTTAGCCCCTATTAAATTGTCATGTGATTCCTTGTATAAAAAATTATTGTACTAGGATGTTCCATCGATATTACATTTGAACCAACTAATTAGAGGAGGCAACTATATAACACTTTTATAATAGATAGTTTGTCTATAATTATCAAGCTTCTTAATTACCTTAGTCCAAGATATAGAAGTCACCAAACTTAAATAAAACTGATTAGTTGGATGTTCGTTACTTTCAAAACCTTTTGAACAAATTGCAACATTGCTCATATATGTACAAATAAACAATCCAATGTAACTTTGTTTTGGTCCATGTGGTCATAGTTTCTAAGTGTAAAGAAAAATGAAGTGGTGGCTATTCATTTCAACTATTAAAACTGGTGCATCCGTAACCAAAGTGGTCATATTTTTCAAGTCATGAAGTCACCTACTATAACCCACCAGTAGGTAAGCCAACCAATAATCCAGAACAACAAGTAATGAGTGTAAGAGTAGAAATAAAGTAGAAGCGACAATTAACTAAAAGAAATAGAAGAACATACGGAAGCAACAAATATTTATATATACAATAAAAGATCCATCCCAGAGCTTGGTCACGAGTACATAACTACTAAAGTAAAAGAGTAAACGAGTAAAAGTCCCAAAGTGGACCCAAAAAAGAAGGGTTATCTCAAAAAGAAAAAAACTATCCAACAAAATACAGATAGAGACAGGTAAGTCCAAAACACTATGTGCTCACCCTCGCCTCTAAACTAAAGCTACAACAAGCTCGAATTTTAGCATTGGTAACTAGTGCTCGGACCTGCATCACTAAGTACACGTATAGGTGTAGTATGAGTACCAAAACAATAGGTACTCAATATGCATCATAGGCCGAGTGAGCAAGAAAGGTAAAAGCAATATAGAATGCTAGAATAAAACACAAACAGAGGTCAAGAGCGGAACTTAAAAGAGACGCAGATAAGTGTACTAATACAACTAACTAAACCTAATCCCCCCTCCCAAATAAAACAAAAAGGTACACTCGTGCAGAAGTTTAAGTGACAACACGAACGAACCCCATAAGCCCGACAAGTACACAGAATTGCTAAAACTACTAAAAGTTATACCCAGTGAGTCCAGAGCCGCAAAAAGCGTATCCTAGACCTCGAACTGTGAATAGCCTCCCAAGTAACTAAAACAAGAATATTTGGGCAACAAAAAGGTAATTACTGTGAAATTACAAGCACTTCATCGTGAGTTTGAAACTTTGTCCATGAAAGAAAAAGAATATGTGCCAGAATTTATGTCTAGGGTGTCTGGATTTTTTAATCACATGAAAATATATGGTGAAAATGTTAGTAATGAAACAATTGTGAATAAGGTGTTGAGAAGTTTAACTAAAGGCTTTGACCATGTTGTCGCTGCAATAGAAGAATCTAAGGACCTATCTACTTATAATTTTGATGAATTAATGAGTTCACTGTTAGCCCATGAAGTTCGAATCAGTAGGTCCTATGAAAAGGTAGAGGAGAAGGCTTTTTAGGCGAAGGGGGAGCCTTTTTACAAAGGAAAATCAGAATATTCAGGTGGCCGTGGCAGAGGAAGAGGTGTTTATCGAGGTCGAAGTCGTGGAAACGGCAGAGGAAGAGGCCAATTTGGTGAACAACATCAAAACAAAAATAACATTTTGTGTAGATATTGCATGATGTTGGGCCACATGGAAGTTGATTTCTGGACCAAACAGAGGGAAGACCAAAAGGAAGCAAATTTCACAGAGGAAGTTGAAGAGGGAAGTAAATTATTCATGACCCAATCTTCTGTCGATGATGGCCTTAATGGAATGTGGTTCATGGACAGTGGGTGCTTAAACCATATGCCTGGAACAAGGTTAATGTTTAACGACCTTGACGAATCCCTGAAAAGTGAGGTTCAACTTGGAGACCAAAAGCCAATGAAGGTTGAAGTGAAAGGTACAATTTCCATAAAAACCAACCAGGGTAATGTAAAGCTTCTACGTGATGTGCAATATGTTCCTAATTTAGCTCATAATTTGTTAAGTGTTGGGCAATTGATAACTGGTGGTCACTCTATTTTGTTTGATGATTGTTGTTCCACTGTTTATGATAAGAAATATGGCCAGAGCATTGTGAACATTTTCATGACACAAAATCATATGTTCCCTTTAGAAGTCTCTAGTGTGTGAAATTGTGTTTTAATTGCGAAAACTAGTGATACTAGTTTATGGCATTTAAGGTATGGACATCTGAGTGTTAAAGGGCTGAAGTTGTTGGGTCAAAAGAATATGGTTGTTGGACTGCCTAAAATTGATGGTCTTAATTTATGTGAAGGGTGTGTCTACGGGAAGCAAAGTAGAGTCTCATTTCCCATAAACAAGGCTTGGAGGACTTCAAGTTGTCTTGAATTGGTGCACACTGATGTTTGTGGTCCGATGAGTATCGAATCCTTAGGTGGAAGTCGATATTTTTTGTTGTTTACTGATGATTATAGCCGAATGAGTTGGGTTTATTTCTTGAAGTTTAACTATGAAGTCTTTGACAATTTCATGAAATTCAAGGCATTAGTAGAGAAGCAAAGTGGATGTTCTTTATAGGCTCTCCATTCAGATATAGGTGGTGAATTTACTTCTAAAGAATTTGATGATTTTTTTAGAAAAATTGGTATTCACAGAGAGCTGTCAGCACCAGGCACACCGAAGCAAAATGGAGTGGCCGAGTGAAAGAATCAAACTGTGGTAGAAATGGCTCAAAGCATGATGGAAGAAGTAGAACTTCCAAAGAAGTTTTGGGCAGAAGCAGTAGCAACAACAGTGTATCTTCTCAATATCTCACTGACAAAGGGAGTCATGAATCGAACCCCAATTGAATCCTGGAAGGGCAGAAGCCATGGGTAAGCCATCTAAAAAACTTTGGTTGTTTAGCATATGCTTTGGATACTTCTCCATCTCGTCGCAAACTTGATGTGAAATCAGAAAAATGCATTTTTGTGGGCTATAGTCCTCAATCCAAAGCATATAAGTTGTATAACCCGATTAGTAGAAAAGTTATCATAACCAGGGATGTTAGGTTCAATGAAACAGGAAGTTGGTCTTGGAATGAAAGAAATACTTCAGCAGCAACAAATTCTCTAATTCCTGATGATCCACCCGAGTCACCTTTAGCAGAACAGCTGGCTCCAGTAACATCTGAAATGGTTGAAGAATCTTCAGCAGAGCCAGGTCCACTAAGAAGATCAACAAGGGACGAAAAACCAAATCCCAAATACTCTAATAACATGTATACTTCTTGTCAATTTTCTCTTCTTGTTTTAGATCCTATATATTATGAAGAAGCAGTTGAAAAAGAAGAGTGGCAACAAGCAATGATGGAAGAGATGAACGCTGTTAGAAAGAATGAAACATGGAAATTGGTTAACTTACCATATGGTAAGAATGTTATTGGCCTAAAGTGGGTATATCGCACAAAGTACAATGCTGATGGATCTATTCAGAAACACAAAGCTCGACTTGTTGTAAAAGGATATGCACAACAACAATGAGTTGATTTTGATGAAACGTTCTCTCTCGTAGCACGCTTTGAAACGGTGAGAACTCTCTTAGCTCTTGCTGCTCTACTCTCTTGGCCAGTTTACCAATTTGATGTCAAGTCTGCCTTCTTAAATGGAGACTTGGAGGAAGAAGTTTATGTTGCTCAACCTGAAGGTTTTGTTGTGAGCAGACAAGAAATTAAAGTGTATAGGCTGAAAAAGGCCTTATATGGGCTAAATCAAGCCCCGCGAGCATGGTATAGCAAGATTAACTCCTATCTCCAAGAGAATGGATTTGAAAGAAGCAAAAATGAGCCAACTCTTTATGTAAAGAACCGAGGTAAAGATGATTTCTTGGTGATGTGTCTTTACGTAGATTATGTGATTTATATGTGCTCTTGTGAATCTCTTATTGCTGAATTAAAGTCTTTCATGACGAAATTTTTTGAAATGACAAACTTAGGATTGTTGCACTATTTTCTTGGTCTTGAAATTAATCAAAGTTTAGATGGCACTTTTGTCTCGCAAAGAAATATGCAACTGATCTTCTTAGGAGATTTAACATGTTGGGTTGTAAGATAGCTTAAACACCTATGAATGTAAATGAGAAGCTCATATCTGATGATGGTATGGGTTTGACGGATGCTCGTTGCTTTAGAAGTATAGTTGGTGGTCTGAATTATTTGTCGCACACACGGCCCAACATAGCATTTCCTATTAGTGTGGTTTCCATATTCATGCATAACCCAACAAAGCATCATTTTGGGGCAGTAAAGCGGATTTTACGATATGTTGCCGGAACTACTGATTTTGGAATTCGGTATTCTAAAAAATCAGATTTTAGATTGTTTGGTTTCATTGATAGTGATTGGGAAGGTTGTCTGGATGATAAAAAAAATTACTTCCGGATATGCATTCTCTCTTGGTTCAGGTGTTATATCCTGGAGTTCAAAGAAGTAAGAAATTGTGGCCTTGTCATCATCCGAAGCAGAATATATTGCTACCACCGCATCATCTTGTCTAGCGGTTTGGCTAAAGAGATTGCTTGCTGATGTATTTCAGGAGCAAGCTGCTGGAACTGAGATTTTCTGTGACAACCAAGCAACTATTGCAATGACGAAAAATCCAGCATTTCACAGCAGGACAAAGCATATTGAATTCGGTACCATTTCATCCGAGATCTGGTAGCAAGTGGCAGTGTTATGTTGAAGCATTGTGGCACAAATGAGCAAGTTGCTGATATTCTAACCAAAGCACTTCCAGTTGGAAAAAATGAATAATTCAGATTACAGATGGGAGTGACAAGCTTTGAAGCAGGGGCAGTGTTGATTAGTGCTTCAAAATAGTCGATCTGGTTCCTAGTTTTTAGCAAGTAAAAAAAGTAATGTTGTTCAGTTATTTAGCATTAAGTTGTTTGTTGTTTTCTAGTTGATAGGGTGGAGTTAGTGGGCATGTTTATCCACTGTCATTTAGTTGCTTATTTTTAGCTAATGTTAGTTAAGTTATAGGCCTATTTAATAGGCCATTGTTGTAACTATACTGCTGCAATCAAAAATAGACTTTAGAAATTATCTTTTCTCTGCCTCTGCCTTCTTTTTAATCCCCAACAGTTAGACCATCTAAAGTTTATACTAATTCTTTTGCTTTACTAATGCATCAACCTATTAGGTATGTATCACTTGGATAAGGTGTTACATCATTCTTAAGGGTTTACTGCTCTTGTAACTATTGTATCTTAGTTACAAGTTTTGCTTTGCACTATTGTTGTCCACCTACATGTTCAAACCAAAGAATAACTTAGTTATAGATCAACGATAAATTAAAAGAACTAATAATAGCATATTTCTAGAAAACACAACAATTAATCACTCACATTAGCACATAAAAGAGAAATGCCACTATTAAGATTTTGATCCCTGGAAATGTGCACCAACTGTTGCATTGGACCATTATTGGACAAGACATCCTATTGGCTCCTTGTTTTATTATTAATGAAGAATTCAAACAAGTATTGTTGTTTCATGGGTAACCAAATTGTCTTTGTGGTACTTAACACTACACAAATAGGTTCACCCAGATCACTAATGTTCGTCCTTGTCATCAACTTTCGATATTCTCCATTTTCTAATTGAATTATTTTCCACTTGTGAGTAGTTGCACAAACCCCTGCACAAAAATTTGCGAGTCGTGCACTGAGCCAACATCCACATACCTATCACATCCTTTGAACCAACTGCCATAAATGAAATATCATCAAAATCAAAAAAAATTAATCAATAAAGTGTAAAAAAAAAAGGACACAAAGGATTTGCATGATTACTTGTGGGATCAACAAATCCTTTGTGCCCTTTTTTACACTTTTGAGTATTGATAAAAAAAAATTGGATTCTGATGATATTGCATTTATGGCAGTTGGTTCAAAGGATGAGATAGGTATGTGGATGTTAGCTCAATGCATGACTCGCATTTTTTGTGCAGTGGTTTGTGCAACTACTCACAAGTGGAAAATAATTAAAATAGAAAATGGAGAATATGTCAATTGCAAGTTGATGACGAGGACGAACATTGGTGATATGGGTGAAACTATTGGTGTAGTGTTAAGTGCCACAAACACAATTAGGTTACCCATGAAACAACACTTGTTTGAATTCTTCATTAATAATAAAACGAGGAATCGATGGGATGTCTTGTCCAATAATGGTCTATTGTTTATTTTGATTTTGTTTTACATTGAATGGTCTTGAAGTATTTCACTCATATTTACTACGAAAAGTGACTTAAGTTATAAGTTTGACATATTTAAAATTGCAATTTCTTCCCTTAAAACAATTGTTCAACAACTTTACGTTTATAACTCTCTCAAACATTTTATCGAAAAGTGCAGGAATTACATGTCCTCAAAAGAATCTAAATCACTCACATCACCATAATTTTTCATGAAAAATAAATGTAAGAAATCCTTTCAATAGTTATAGCATAATCTTTAAGGATTACATACAAAGAGATAAATCAAGCTGGTGGAACGCTTCTCCTAGTTTTTATACTGACTTTTTGACTTGTTGGTATAGGTGGTAAGCTTTTTAAAGTGGTGGGACAGTTTTGGGTGAGTTTTCCTGATTTGAAACTTTTGTATGGAAATGGTTGACTTTGATCACCATTATTGGTAAACGAACTCGAATGACAATTTCATCAGCATCGTTAGCTCTGAGAAGTTGAGTTTGGCCTAGTAGGACCTTTGGTACAAATCTCATAGTGGCCCAGTTGATTTCAGAATGCTTGGTTAGTTGATTGTTTTTAGTTGTTTTGGTGGTATTGTTGACTTTGGTCAACAATGTATCGAGACGACCTTTGTTAGTTGTTCTAACAATGTCGTTGATGCATTCGGTTTGCATCAATGGTAGGTTCGGTTTTATCCCAAGCTGGTGATGCATTCGCTCTCATGAAGCTTTGTTCGCTTCAGTGGAGCTTCTCCTACAGTGAACCAGCTGCACCGGCAAAAGTAGGTGACGTCAGTGGGGAGCCACATTTGCGGATCCCTATCACCAGTGTGGGCTCGCGCCTAAGGCCTTCGCATCTGTGGAGCCGAATAAATCTGGTGAGCTCTATTCTTGCAAACTTTTTTTTGTACTAGCAGCATCATACCTGCGGCCACGGGTCCGCCAGATTGACGATCGCTGAGTGTTTTATAACTCTTCATCTCTCTTTTCTCAAATCAGTGTGTAGTAAACCCCATTGTTGTGAGCTTAGGTTTGAGTTTTGTTTCTCATTTCTTGTCCATTTCTTCCGGTTCAAAGGTAAATTTCTTCCCCTTTGTCTTCTATATCGTTTTTAAGTTTCAATTTCATAAATCATTCTTGTTTTAGACCTCAAATTCTTTCATTTTCAATTCTTTAAAGTAGCATTTTAGGGCCATTTGAGGTTACAACCGAAGGGATGACATTATACTTTTTGCAACAAATGAGATCAGAATTCTAGAGTTTATTAAAAAAAACAGATTGGTCACTTGGAAATGTGCACTGACAACTTGAAATTTAGTTTTAGTGTTCTGAGTCACCTTTCGAGTCACCTTGTTGTTATTGAATAAATCATCTAATATGAGTCATACCGATTATACATTTCCTTATTAGATGTAGTCTCTTTCATGTACTACAATATTAGTCTATTATCAAATAAAATCTTTACAAATACATAATGGTCTACTAATAACACTTAGAATACTTAATCAAAGTCAGAACATGTCATCAACATTCTCAACATTATGTATACAAGAGAAAACAGGTAATAACAGAAACATATATTTAGATGAGCTCAAAGTGTCAATTCCATTATCATATTATATTCTTTACATAACGACTTTCATTGCCATCAGTGATGAGCATTCTTTCAACATGTTCAACAAATGATTTGGGCAATAGTATATTCCTTCCATTTTCACTTTTTTTTATGGACTTCTTTAACCGAAAAACATTTTAATTCTATATGCTTGATACCCTTTGAATATTTGACATTTTTAGACAAGAAAACTATTTCAATAGTATGACAATAAACTTTTAGTGGCCTGGAAATATTGTCGACTAGTCCAAGTCCTGAAATGAAGTTATGCAGCCAATTAGTCTAAATTGTAGCCTCAAAGCATGCCACAAACGCAGCTTCCATAGTGGATACAACTATAACACACTCTTTCATGATTTCCTCCTCCAGCTAATACGAATAAATATCCAAATTTCAATTTTTTTGTATCCACACAACCAACATAATCGGATTCTGAATATCCAAACAAGGCTAAACATCTTCCGAAATCTTACATCAAAATAACTAGCTAATTATGAAATTTTATATTAGAATACACACTAAGAATCTAGCTTCTCCGAGAATGTCACGACCCAAAATCGGACGTGATGGCACTTGTCCTATACCACCAAGACAAGTCAGGCTAATACTCAACATAAATCGAAAATACAGAAGTGAAACATAATGAAAGCCTAATACAATTTCAGTTACGCGGATAACATAGCATAACTCAAATATAACCCCAAGACCCGGGGTCACGTGTACAAGCCTCTAGTGTAATATGATAGATTCGGAAGAAGTAAAAGTCTCAATTTCATTGTTTCTAGAACAGAACAAGAATATAATAAAAGAGTAAAAGGTGTCCGCCGAGATGACAAGCTGCTACCTCACAAGTCTCCACAATAAGCCTCAGACATTGAAGAGAAAAAGGAGTGATTACGATGATCGGGCCTCGTAACCTACACAAGTGCAGAAAGGAGTGAGTATAACACAACAACGATACTCAGAAAGCAAACCTAACAATCACTAAGTAAAGCAATACTGAACAAAAGTACTCCAACCACACCAATCGAACCTCCACAACTACAACCTACAATAGACAATCAGCCCAACCTAGAAGTTCTCAGTCAAATACAATAAAGCGCGAATAGAAAATCACAACTTGCACCTCAATATACACTATACATAGTCAAATCATCACAGTTTTTCACAATTTAATAACCATGGTATCATTTCATCAATCACAACGAATAAGAATCAAATGGAGTGCAATGCAATGAAGTTTAGTGTCATATAGAGTGGTGCATATTTGTCCTACTGATACACACCTATTGTCTCTCAGTTCGGGACCCATAGGGAACATATCTGTCTATGTACCTACCACAGATTGTGTGGCTCGACCCTTCAATATAGAATCTTCCACGAATCGTGTGGCCCGTCCCCTATTTCTCATCATTTTACCCAAGGCCTTGCCACACAGTTGCATAACATCACTACAAATATATATGTGCAAATGATCGATGAAAAATGATAAAAAGCCACATAACAACGAGACAATTAAGATAATCTTGACATAATATTAAGGGTAAGTCCGGTCAACTGTTCAACCATTCATGGTTCATCGATTTCCACAATATTACTAAGACTTTTCATATCACGATATCAACACAATTCTTACCCCCCACATTATCATTATTAGACCATAATCATTATTTAACCAATACTCTAAATTATGTGAAACCCTTCACCTCTTCCTATTAATCCCAATCAAACAATGGAATACAAGAATCAATATACATAACAAAAAGTCAAAAGATTTACTTACCTCAAGAAATCAAACAATTACTCTGGGACTTGAGTCTTCCCTTTTCCATTGGGCCTCCAAATCAAAACAATCTAGTCAATTAGGTAATTACAACAAGAACTTGAAACTAACAATGCCCATAACAAAGACTTTGGATACCAGGGCCAAATTGACCCAAAAACCCATTTCAAAAAATGAGGGTTAAATCTGGAAATTTGTATAAAATCATGTTGCCCAAGTAATTTGGAACTCACCGGTAAAAATCAATTAAAAATGGAGTTGAAATCAATCTTAAGTCACCACTTTCATTAAAGGGTTGAGTTTTTGAAAAACCCACTAATTAGCAATTCAAAAACAAGACTTGGATGTTTAAAATTATAAAGAACCAATGAGAAAGAAGGTTTAAGGTAAAAAATATTTACCTAATTGTTTATCTTGAAAACCACCTTGAAATTGCCTCTATCAAGCTTCTAGGGTTCAATAATGGTGACGACTTTTGGGAAAATAACACAATTAGGCTAATTTTACTCTTCGCAATCATGACCCCCAAAGCCTCGTAATCGTGATGAGTTAAATGGTCTACTCATTTATTGACCATCACAGCTGGGCCTTACGCGATTGCAATGACAAAGAAATTTACTCTCTGTGATCGCGACAGGCTCCACGCGATCACGACACCCACAAAATTAAACCTACACGATCACAAGAGGGAGCCTGGCAATCGCAATGCACAAGTAGCCTACACTAGAACACAACAGACCAGCAACACAACACTCAATATACAAGACACTGAAAGGACCCTCGAGATTCGTTCGGAAACCCAAGTACACAAATGAGGTATGCTACCTAATTGAACTTGATGTTCCAAACTCGATGAAATCATGTAAACACGGATTCGAGGTTTCTTTGACCTGAAACCTATGAAAGTTGGAACAAACTAACTTAACACTCAAAATTACAAAAATGCCCTCAGAACCTCTGAATATTCAACCAAGACCTCACCTAAAACCTAAAATTATCCCCCAAAGCTAACGAAATCGTCAGAAATCCAATATGAGTGTTCGAACTCCAAATGTTAACCAAAATAAACCCATCGTATAAAATCACTTAAACTTCCAACTTAAAGGCTCAAACCCAAGATAAAGATCCGAAACATAAACAACCATACTAGTAGACCAAATTTCACATTCTAAAGCTAATGGAACTGATGGAATTCCATTTTGAGACTCCAAACTCCAGTTGTTACCAAAACCCACGTTTTAACAACTTTAAACCTTTCAAACTCAAAACTTCCAAAAATAAAAACTTTTTAATCAACTTTTAAAACCAAATTTACAAACTGATCAAGCATAACTTAGGGTAACTATTATGAGGAGTAAGACGGAAATTTTCTAAGAATTTCCAAAAGTGACCTTCTAGGTCATTACATTAGCCACCAAAAAGCATATTCCTCGACTATAAAGTAAATGAAAGTACCCGAAGCTTTGAAAAGTTGAGGATATTTGGCACGCATATCAAAATTTATCTCCCAATTCGCTTCCAACTGAATAATGCTTTCACTGCACCTTCACTGAAGCAATTTCCTTTGTCCTAAACTTTTGAATTCCTGCGTATCCAAGATGGCCATGGGCTCCTCCTCAAATGACAAAACTGAACCCAACACCATTGAATCGAGTGAAATCACATGAGGCTAATCTGGGACATATTTACGAAGCATGGAAACGTGGAAAACTGCATGCACATCTGACAAGCTAGGTGACAAGGCCAACTTATAGGCCACCTCTCCAATCCACCCCGAATTCACAAAAGAGCCAATGAATCTAGGGTTAAGCTTGTCCTTCTTCCTGAATCTCATGACACCTTCATGGGTTACACTTGAGGCCAAACATGATCGCCCTCCATAAACTCTAAAGCTCGAACCCTCATATCCGTATAACTTTTTTGTCAACTCTGAGTTGTCAACAACCTACCCTGAATCAAACGGACATGCTCCATAACATCTCTAAGAAATTTTTTATCCAATGAGTCCATCTTAACTACATCAAACCAACCAATCGACGATCTACACCTCCTACCATACAACACCTCAAATGGGGCCATCTTAAATCCTAGAATGATAGTTGTTGTTGTAGGCAAATTCTGCTAGGGAAAATGTTGATTCTAACGAGAACCAAAGTCAATCATACACGGTCGAAGCATGTAAAACCCGAATCATCCGCTCAGAGTGTCCATCAATGTAAGAGTGAAAATTTGTACTCATGTCTAACCGAGTACCTAAATTATGATGCAAGGCCGTTTAGAAGTGAGAAGTGATAAGTGAAACTTAGATGGAGACAATAGAAATAGGCACTCCATGAAGTCAAACTATCTGACTGATTTAGAGTCGAGCTAACTTCTCTGCATTTACCTCACCTGAACTGGGATAAAATGTGTGGACTTGGTCAATCTATCAACAACAACTCAAATCAAATCATAACCACCCATGATGGTTGGGAAAACCCACTACCAAGTCCATGGTGATAGGCTCCCACTTCCAAGTAAGAATGGGTATCCTCTAAGACACTCCACTGATCCTCAAACTTGACCTATTGGATAGTTTAAAAACTCCCCATGTTGGAGTACTTCCTACTCAATGCATCCGCTACAACATTGGCCATTCTAGGATGATACAGAATGATCATGTCGTAGTCCTTCAACAACTCAAGTCATCAATGCTTCCTCAAGTTCAAATCCCCCTGACTTAAGATGTACTAAAGACTCCTATGATCAGTGAAGACCTCGCAATGCACCTCATAAAAGTAGTGAAGCCACAACTTTAGACAAAAAATGATAGCAACTAATTCCAATTCATGAGTAGGGTAGTTCTTCTCATGGGTCTTCAACTGTCTAGAAGCATAAGTAATTACCTTTCCCTTCTCCTTAGTCATTGCAGATCATGTAAAGTCATTTTTAGCATAATTTCATAACTCTTATGCATTGCTATCATACTTAGTACATTACATGTACTAATGCATACTTGTGCCTACATTGTTTCACTAATGTAGGGTCTGATGCTCCTGCCTCTCACACTCGTGGCTAGTTGATCTTTTCGAACCCAAGGATTGGAGAGTCTTCGTGTTCTTAGGACCGAGACACTTTTATAGCTTTTATGTCATTTCAGTTTTCAGACATTTGTACGTGGTGTATGGGTTACGTCACAACCACTTCTTTTGATTAGAAGATGGCTTATCGAGACTTATTACTTCCGCTTTTGTCAAACTATTTTATGATATAAGATTGTTTCTTTGAAATCTTTATTTCTATTATCTTGTATGATGTATGCTAAGTGGCTTATATAACGCCTCTTAGGGTCCTATATGGCATCTTACACCTAGGGTATACTTTGGGTCGTGATACTCACTGTATCAGCAGTCGGTAAGACCTCCTCACTTCTGGGGGGGCTCCAATTTAGTAGTTCGGTTTATTTGATTTTTCAGTCATTGTTAGTAGAATAGTCGGGGGAATTTATCTTCAGCTAGTAGAGGCTTTATAATAAACAAAGTTAGTGAGTTAGTTTAGTTTTGAGTATTCAAAAGTTTTAAACATTTTTATTATTATTAAAATTATTTATATTTAGATTTGTTTCAGACTATTGCATGAGATATCTTTAATTGATTTTAAATGTCCATTTTATATGGCTTCCACATGTATATATAGTATTCCGCTCAGTAGTCAGCCAGGCCAAGGGTTCCTTTGGGACTAGTAATGGTTATGAGTGTCGGTCACGTCCAGGTTATAGGCTTGTGGTGTGACAAGTAGGGTCGCTACACATCTTCGCCTTCAAATATAAGGAGAAAAAGTATCTAGACTAGTAAAATATCTAAGGATAACTACTTTACATGTATAACTTGGTCTTTCGGGTGGTTTCCTCTACTAGATGATATTTCGACTTCACATTCACATATGCTATCACTTTTCAAATGGCCTCCAGCTCCTTCTCAAATAGCATATTTTGATTTAATTACACTAAATCCCAAAGGAACATATGAGAAATTATTTGGTATTTCTTTATCATCAAAACATGATACACTTGATGAACAACTAATAGGGTTGGAGGTAAACCCAACTCACCAATGTGATGTATCACCTCAAATGGACTAATAAACCTAGTTCTGAGCTTGACCTTCTTCCTAAACCTCATGACACCTTTCATAGGTGGTACCTTCAATAGAACCTTTTCGTCAATCATGAAATTTATGTTTGAACTCTTTGAAAGGCATAACTATCACGACCCAAAGTACACAAAGATGTGACATGGTGAAAAGGACCATGATAGGCCCTAAACAAGTCACTTAACACAAGTATGACACTAGAAATACATAAAGAGAATGTAAAATGAAATTGATATATAAGTCTCAAACTCTTAGAACATAAAAAACACCAAGATAGAGTACATGTTTGAAATAAATACGGAGATTAACTATGTCCGACAAAACCTCTAGTAATCATAATGTGGCAAGGATAAACCCCTAAAACCAAGAAAAATTTCTCAACACTAAAAGACTAAGAAAGCAATAAAACTGATAATAGTCTTTTCTTCAAACCATGAGGACTCACCAATCCAACTGCAAAGTAGAGCAATCTAGCTAGCCCCGACCAGAGGAAGGAGCGACAGATCTTATATTGTAAACCAATATAGGCACAATATGCATAAGTACTTTGAATATATTGAGTATAAGGAAAATGAAGCAAAGCTCTATGCCGGGGCGGGGGGACAGAAAAAGAAACAGCTCCAAAGAAAAAAATTGGGGTCCCCAATGCTTCTCCACACTCAAACCTGATATCATTATGAGTTTAAAATATGAAATGCATGACCAGGTAAAACGTATCCTCCTCCTCCTCCTCCTCCTCCTCCTCCTCCTCCTCCTCTTGAGTGGCTCACTGACACTATTATTTTTGTATCAATACACTGGTGAATAGAATCGTTCCATCCTGAGAGGATCTATTCCTTTAAACCTCGGGTACTAAAGGGGAATAATTTACTTAAGGAGACACTGTACATTCATTGCACTCGATTTTTTCCTTTCTGTTTCATTATATTGTTACAGATCCTAATATTTTTTTTACAGTCAATTGATTTAAGCTTATGATATTAATTGTAGTTTTTGAGTACATGTTTTAAACTTTGATGTTTATGTTTCTGAAAAGTTATTGTTATAAGTATTAGTTAGTACCGATTAAATAACACACGTTAATTGAGTATTCGCGCAAGTTCTCTCTACTAAAATTGTTGAGGTACAATAAAAAAATTCTTTAAAGATCTATTCTACCATCTCTTTAAGATAAAATTCAAATTTGATATGGCATTGTAAGGACATAAAAACCTTAAAAACTTTTTCACACCTTGATGTGCGAAGTGAACCAGGAAAAGAAGACAAGAATTAATAAACTTTTGACATGGGTTCAAGGATGTACCGGATGACCTATAGAGGAATAGGCTAGAAACAACATAGTTTAGGAATTAATAGGATAGGAAATGAACCAATTAACCCTGAGCCAAAATTTCCAAACAGACCCTACAGATCGAATTACGATATGTAAGAACTTCTACGCATCATCCTGGTCGTCCATAGATTCTATTACCACATACCAACTTGTGGTCGGCTTCCATGAGACCTTTCCTATAGATTGTAGAACTGTTTATGGTCCATAGGACCGTCTCGTGGGACCCATGTACCAAAATCCTTCAATTCCAACTTATTTTCCACGGACAACTTCTACGTCCTATCGAACTTCTTACCAGCCATACAAACCTTCCGTAAAAACTGAGGTAACAAAATAACCAACTCTGGGATCATTCCTACAGACCATTTCTACGTTTCATCCAAAATTCCACGACCCGTAGGTTCTATCGTAGAAAAAGAATCCAAAAATTCCACAAAGTCTAGAATCCTCCAATGGGCACTTCCTACGGCCCGTAGTGGTTTCTATTGTTTGTCTTGTTGATCCGTAGAAACTTATTTGAGACTTGACATTTTTCCAAATTACAAGACCCTTTCTATAATTTCCTTCTACGGGCCATAAATAGGCCCGTAGAAACTGGCACCAGTCTAGTTTCTACAATTTTTCCTTTTTTCAAACCCAACTTCCAATTTAGGATGTGTTACAATATCTCTATTGCATGCTTTGAGCTATAAGAAGTATATGTGAAATCACTGTCACCTTGTCCATCGAATCCCTCAACCAGTATATATAATGATCTAACTTCAAAAGAATCAAACCGACAAACTAGAGACATATACCTCTTACAATCAAAGGACTCAAAAAGAGTCATATGAATGACCTTCAAAAAAAACTCAACCAAGTAGAACTAGTCCCAATGACCTCCAAAGTCAGTAACATAAGCTCCATTACCTTGATAGTCCTTTCAGGCTGACCATATATCTGAGGATTAAATGTTGTGGTGAGCTCCACCCGGATACCCAAATCCTTTTGTGTAGACCTCTAGAACTTCAATGTGAATTAAGTACCTTAGTTTCAAATGATGGAAATGATACATAGATTCATGCAAGCAAACAACCTCTAGATGTATATTTTTGCCAACCTAAACAAGAACAAAATGGCCATGATTATCAAATCAACATAAACCTTCCTCAACGTCTAAGGCAACCCAACTAAAAGTCCATAGAAAAGCACTCCTACTTCTACTTAGATATAGGAATCCTCTGAGTTTTATAACCCGATCTTTGTCACTTATACTTTACAAGTTTGCAATTCAAACACTCCACACAAACTCCATGATTTCCCTCTTCATCATATAGTACCAACAGTAGTGTTGGTTCAAGTCATTGTACATCTTTTCCACTCCAAGATGAATAGATTACACAGAACTATGAGCTATTCCATGATCAACCCACTCAATCATTAACTCTGGAAACACAAATCTGACCCTAATCCTCAAAACACCCTCTTGGCCTTGAATCGTCTTCTTTGCTCCACCTATCAAAACTTTATCTTAACTCAGGCATAATTTCACATCTTTAAACAGTGTTGTATTAATTGAGTGATTTTGCTTAACACAGGTGAGAACTCTTACCTACTTAGAAATGTCAAGTCTCACAAAGCTATTTACTAACATATGACATCAATGACAAAAGGAAACCCCTCCAATAGTAACAAAGCAAGGCTGCCAATACTCACTTAGTTTTCTACTTAAGGCATCTACCAATATGTTGTCCTTTCCCTTATGGTAAAGGATCATCATGTCATAATCCTTGGGTAACTCCAACCAACTTGGCTTTCTTAATTTCAAGTCTTTGTGGTTGAATATATGCCCTAGGATGCATTAGTGTATGAAACTCTCACAATATACTCTATAGAGATAATACCTCCAAATTTTAAAAGCAAATGCTAGTACTTTCATCTATAAGTCATCACTAGGGTAGTTCTTCTCATGGTTTTTTAATTGTCTCATAGCATATGTAATAACATTACCATTCTACAGTAAGACACAGCCAAAGGTATTGTCTGAATCATCACAATACATAGCAAAGCCTTCACTTCCATATTCGTCTAAGTCACTTTGGTTAAGGAAGATATGATGTATAAGGATTTTACCATGTATTTGTGTCTCTTACTTTAGTTTATGGGTCCTTTGCTGCTATTATTAATATATGATGGTATAATTGGTGCGTATTATTCTTGGAGATAAAAAGAAGTGAAAATGACAAAGAAAAAAAGAAAGAAAGGTAAGAGAAAAGAGAACTGGTGAAACCAGCCTTTGATGTTGCAATTTCAACATTAGGCCTCACAATTATGAGGTCGGCTATCAAAGCAGGTAGGGAAGTAGAGGTTCATAAATGCGACTTATCTAAGTAACAAACACATATGGAAAGGAAAGAGAAAAAACAACTATTGTTGATGCTCTGTAGTTATAGATGTAGTGGTTATGTGTAGTAGTTTTAAAATTTTAATTTTTAGGATTATCATTTCCCTCAGTGATCGGACATGTTAAGGTAGTTGAGTATTTGTAGAATAATAACTTTTCCTGATAATAGATTTCTAAGTGATGTGGTGAGAAATCATGACACCTTTGATGCTTTTAACAAAGAAATTTTGTAAGTCTTAAGCATATTTTAAGTTAGATGATTTGCTTTTGTGACCTTATAGGTTGCTATGAAGGAGACCTCTCCTTTGACCAGTTTTATACACTCCATATTTATATTTTGTCTTATCATTACTATGAGTGGCTAAAAAATTTTACTGGTTGTTGAAATAAATGATGGAACGTTTGTAAAATACCTAAAACTTCAATACACTATTAAATAGGTTGTTGGCCGAACAAACTGTATTATTCAAATTACCAAGACTTTCTTCCGGATTACAAGTGTTGTAACTAAAATATGAAGAAAAAACAATAGACTGAATCCCCATTAAGAGGTTAAGTCTGCCCATTCCAACTCCTTTGTCATCTATTCATCAACTATGTTTAGTATTTCGTTTATCCATATCATATCTATATTAGTGTGTTTCTTTGTTGCACTATACATGTATCTTACTTTCATTCCTGTTGGAATTTATGGCATATCACCCGGGGTCTTGGTATTCTTTAGCACCATATTGCTTCGTTTCTAGCTTTCCATATGTGATATATTACTGCTGCAAGCATAGTCCACATAAGTGCTCTATTGGTTTTCCCTATAACTCTTCGAGCTAACTATTGGTTATGGTGGTGGTGGTGGTGGTGGTGGTGGTGGTGGTGATGGATAGTTAATTTTCCATATTGTTACGTATATTATTAAAGGCTGCAAATGCTAGTCAAGCCACCAATCTTATTTGACATGGAAAAGTGAATTAAATTTGGACAAATTAATTATCAAGAACTCAAGGCTTATCCCTTATTTTATAAATTCACGTAGAAATATGATGGATTTACTTGGCTAGATATGACCTGAAATATCTATTACTTCAGAATATTTGAAAATATGGTTGAAGAAAATATTTGTTGTTCCAAAGGTACACTAATTTTTTTAATTTAACAAACTATGGGATATAAAAGGGGACCGATCCCATGAGAGACTAAGAGTCCAGTTACGTAAAAAGGACAATGGTAAAAAGTTGCAACCACTGCCACTAATGAAGTGGTTGGTGCGCGTCTACAGAGGAGCAATACTCTCAGCCAATGGCATTGCTTTGAGGTTTATTTCCATACTATAATAGTATCTTCACAAATGTCATAACCTTAGTTTTGCATTCCAGAAAAATCACACAACAAAAGTCATTCCGTCAAGAAATATTTCTCATATGCAATAAGGGAGCTGATAGAGTTATCTTTCGTTCTTAGTTGTTATTAAAGAAAATAGTAATGTGCTTATTCACGGTTAGATCTATCCCTCAGTTATAAAAGAATTAGATCAGTTCAAGTCTTTCTTCATTATTCTAAGTTATAGCTAGAGTTAGCTATGTAGGGGTCTTGATTTCTCTAACGATTGAGTAGTTGGTGTAGTGGGCAATACATGTATTACTCTACTTTACATAACAAAGTTGTTATACATAAGGGGATGGGATTAAGAATTTAATTGCTAGGTTGTAAGAGTTTGTAATCTGACTCTTAGCTCTTTGAAGTTAATGGAGTTGTGCTGAAATACTATGAGAGAGATCGTAGTTTTCTCCTTCCTTGAGCAAGGGGATTTCCACGTAAACTCTTAAGTTCTTATTTTAAGCTTTTACTTTACTTATTGTTTTATTGAGTAAAGGGGTATAGTCCATTGACTAGTAGTGAACACATATATTTCATCAATTGGTATCAGAGCTTAGACTCTCCATACGGCTAACACCGACAGAGGATAAGTAAGAAATGGTTGTTCTTTGAATTTTGAAGGACAATTATCAACTAGGAAACCCCGATTTGATGTCCAGTTCTAATATGGTTGGTGGAAAACCTGCATGTATGACTTTCTCATGGCTGAAGATAGTGAACTATGGGATATCGTCCTAGATGTTCCACATATTTCTATGCATGATGTGAAGAAAGGAAAAGTCACCAATTATGTTCCTAAAACCCAAAAAGAATATAATGAAGCTTATAGGAAAAAGATTGAAAATAATTATTGGGCAAAGAAGTTGTTGGTGTGTGGTATAGGGGTAGATGAATACAACAGAATCTCTAAGTGTGAAATTGTCAAAGAGATCTAGGTCTGCCTAAGAACTTCTCATTAAGGAACCACACAAGTGAGTGAGTCATGAGTTGTTATGCTTACCACTCAGTAAGAAAATTTATCTATGAAGGAGGGTGAAACAATTCAAGAGATGCATACCAGGTTTACCTCCACCACAAATGAGCTTGATTGCTTGGCAAAACCCATTCATCCAAGTAAACATGTCAGAAAGGTACTCTGAATTCTTCCCAAGTCTTGGAAAAGTAAAGTGGATGCTATTACTAAAGCAAAGGACCTGAAGATCCTTACAATATATGGATGAGCTAATTGGGAATCTTTAAACAGACGAGTTGAACAAGTAACAAGATTTTTCAAAGAAGGAAGTACAGAAGGACAAATCTCTAGTTCTCAAAGTTTCTCAAAATGATATCTATGAAGAACATGGGGACATGGCCTACTTAACTCGCATATTTCAAAAGATTTTGAGAAAGCATGGAGGATTTATGAAGAAAGAAAACTCAAGAAAGTCAGCTAATGCTATTGACTTGTGTCACAAGTGTGGTAAACTAGGGCATTTTATTAGAAATTACCCTCTGTACAAGTTAGAATACAAAGACTATGTCAAATATGTAGATAAAAAAGACAAGTGAGGGGACCAGGTCACTGATAAGTCAAAAAGAGGATTTGCGGCTGACTCTGTGGTGAAAAAGGCTCTTGATGTCTAGGAAAACTTCTCCAGCGACTCAGAAGAATTTGAAAATTCAGAGGATGCTTCCATGCTCACGGTAAAAGATGATGAAGATGTCTTTGATTTTATGTTTGCCTTCATGGAAACATCTGAAGATGATGAGGCTGGTGTAGAGGTAACTCTCTCTGATATAACGATGACCCCAAACGACGGTTGGTAGTTCAAACGACGGCCTGTCACTTTTGTAGTAGATGGCACTCATCAGTTTTAAGTCAGCGTCGTTTTGGTCCTTTCCCCTATGCATTGGGCAGTAAAACTATATCGTTTGATGCCTAAACTACGTTGTTTTACTCAGTCCAAGCCTAATAACCTAGTCAGACATACCCAGAACCCTCATTCTCCAAAAGTCATCAAAATTAGAACAAAAAGAAGAGAAATATGCGCCAGTTTCTTTCAAGAACAAGTAGTAGTGTTCTTCAAGTTTCGGCCCCAAAATCCAAAGGATTTCTCTGTAAATTTCATCACCAGGTAAGTGGAATTTCACTAGTGGGTTTCTTTCATCTACTAGGTCTCTAGAATTCAGTCAATTCCTTGATTCTCCATATCTTGTTTAGACCTAGGGTTTCTAAAACCTTAGATATTTATTGTGATTTAGCTGTTGAAGTATCCTAAATTGAAATAGCTTATTTCTTGGAAAGTTTGCTTAATTCCTTTTATGAAACTCAGAACCCTAGTTTGTATAAATTCTCTTAGTTCACGAATTATACTTGCTAGGTCAGTTAAACAGATAATCATGCTCCAGATTTCAAATGTTACATTATCAGTATATAAATGTTGCATTCTAAGATTGCATGTCAGTATTTTGAGCTATTCATTATTTCAATTATATTTGTGTAATATACATATTCAGTTGGGAGTAGACTTAGCACCGAGTGGACTAGGGTTCAGCATACCCTCATAGTCCCAGAACTGCGTGCCCCGTAGGAATATAAGTCCCCTCTGCTGGGCATTAGATTTAGTGATCACGCCAGTCATGCCTTTATACCTCTGGCAAAGTATATTAGGTCCTCTCGATAGGGAGTATACATCGGACTCCACGTTTAGCTCACGTGATTTATGTTGGTTAATAGTAGCTCCCACAGTCAGACTTCTAGTGCATTTGACCAGGTTTTCAGTATATATTTCAGTATTCAGTTTAGCATATCATGTTCATGATTAGCACTTGGTCATTACATTCAGTTTAGCTTTTCCGTTATGTTTTCAATATTTACATTCTTGCTCAGTTTATGTCATTGCTCGGTTATGCTTTGTTCATCTTATATATATTTGTTAAGCTTAGTAACTATATCCTGCATGCTCAGTACATTTCAAGTACTGACGTATACTCTGCGCTAGGTTCAGGTACTCAGCATCCAAATCGCGCTTAGATTGGTTCTCAGTCCGCATTCAGCAACTTCAGTGGTGAGTCATCATACTTCGAGGACAATAGACATGCTTTTCATTTTAGTCTTTATATTGAGTTTTTAGTTTTGTTAGGGTAAGCTGAGGGGCATGTCCCAGCAACTCGACATCAGTTAGAGGCTTTTCAGACATAGTAGTAGAATCAACTTGAATTGTTAAGTTTATCTTTCAGTTTTTATTAAACTCTTAGTATGTTTTATACATTCAGACTAGTTGGGGGTTTCCCACTTTCAGTTATCCATTGTTTTAGCTTCCGTATAGTACATGTATTATTCAGTTATTCTCAGTATGCTTGATATATGCCAGACACAGGATTAGCTTGGGGTCACTCGTGATCCTAGGTCCCATATTACGTCAAGGGGGTAGCCTTGGGGCGTGACAAACTTGGTATCAGAGCATTAGGTTCGAGAGTCCTAGGATGTCTGAAAGCCGCACTAAGTAGAGTCTCTTTCATGGGTGTGAAGTGCCACATCTATGAGGTTGAGCCTACGAAGTATTTTAAGAAAAACTTCACTTTCTTTGCTATTTTTATCGTGCGATGGGTATGATCCAACTTCTCCTTTCTAATCCATTGTTATACGTTTCAGATCATGCCTCCTTGTAGAGCTAATGCACGGAATGCTAATGCATGCAACGCTAACGCAGTTCCTCCAGTCCCAAACCATGAGGTTACGAATGTAGAATTTTGGAATGCCATCCAGCTCTTGGCTCAGAGTGTGGCCAATCAGAATAATCAGCAGGTCCCAGTTCCTACTAACACAAATGGTGGATGAGCTGCAGTTAGGGTTCGAGACTTTGTTCAGATGAATCCGCCTGAGTTTCTAGGGTCGAAGGTTGGTGAGGACCCACAGAACTTCATTGATGAGGTTAAGAAAATTCTTGGAGTAATGCAAGTGACTGGAACTGAGAGTATTGAGTTGGCATCCTACCAACTTAAGGATGTGGCATATATTTGGTTCACTCAGTGGAGAGATAACAGGGGTGCAGATGCAGCTCCTGTGACTCTGGATTGTTTTACTGGGGCTTTCCTAGACAGGTTCTTCCCAAGGGAATTGAGAGAAGCTAAGGCACAATAGTTTATGAACTTGAAGCAGGGATCAATGTCGGTCCAAGAGTACGGGCTGAAGTTTACTCAGCTCTCCAGGTATGCTCCCCACATGGTTGCCGATTCAAGGGTACAATGAGTAAGTTCTTGTTTGGGGTATCCGATTTGGTAAAGACTGAGTGCAAGAATGCTATGCTTCTAGGGGATATGGATATCTCCAGACTAATGACTCAAGCTCAGCAGGTTGAGGGAGATAAGCTTAGGGAATAGGCTAAGGATAACAAAAAGGCCAATACAGGAAACTATGAATACTCACAACAAAAGTCGGACGGTGGGAATCGCTCACAGTTTCAGCAAAGGTCTACAGCTCCAGCACCTTCATCAACTAGTTCTCCATCCCCCAGGTTTCGACAGGATCAGAAAGGTAGGGCATCAGGCTCTAGGCCACAGGAGAGTGCTTTATGTAACAGGACCTTCCCAAGTTGTCCAAAGTGTGGTAAGAACCATCCGGGCAAGTGTCTTGCAGGAAAGGAAGTGTGCTTTGGGTGTGGTCAATTTGGCCATAGGTTGAAGGATTTCCCTTCTGCCAGGCAGGGGCAATGAGGTAACAACAATAGGGCTCAGTCTACACCTCCAACAGTACCAGCAAGTCACCCAACTCAGCAGGGTGCTTCGTCTGGTACAAGTGGCGGTAAGCGCCAGAACAGGTTGTATGCTCTCCAGGCTCGCCAGGACCAGGAAGATTCTCCTGATGTGGTCACTGGTACGTTAAGAGTCTTTCATTTAGATGTTTATGCATTGTTAGATCCAGGGGCTACACTGTCTTTTGTAACTCTCTATATCACAGTAAACTTTGGTGTCAGTCTAAAAACTCTATCAGAACCTTTCTCAGTCTCTACTCTAGTTGGTGACCCAGTTATAGCTAGACAGGTATACAGAAATTGCCCTGTCACAGTCTCTCAGAAAGTCACCTCCGCAGATCTTGTAGAGTTAGAAATGGTAGATTTTGATATCATTCTAGGCATGGATTGGTTACATTCCTGTTATGCCTCAGTCGATTGTAGAACTAGGATCATTCAGTTTTAGTTTCTAAACGATCCAGTCTTAGAGTGGAAGGGTAGTAGCTCAATGCCTATGGGTCGATTCATCTATTACCTTAAGGCTAGAAAAATGATTTCCAAAGGGTATATCTATCATCTTATTCAGGTTAAGTATTCAAACTCTGAAACCCCAACTCTTGAGTTAGTCCTGGTAGTAAATGAGTTTCCAGAAGTGTTTCCAGAAGATCTTCCCGGAGTTCCTCCCAAAAAGGAAATCAACTTCGGAATAGATCTCCTCCCAGATACCCAGCGCATTTCGATTCCTCCTTACAGAATCGCTCCAGTCAAGCTTAAGGAATTTAAAGAACAGTTGAAAGACCTTCTAGATAAGGGCTTCATCAGACCTAGTATCTCTCCATGGGGTGCTCTAGTGTTGTTCGTGAAAAAGAAAGATGGTTCCCTCAGAATGTGCATTGACTATCTGCAATTGAACAAAGTCACAATCAAGAATAAATATCCTATCCCCAGGATTGATGACTTGTTCGACCAACTTCAGGGTGCTAGTTGCTTTTCTAAGATAGACCTCAGATCCGACTATCATTAGCTCAGAGTCAGAGATAGTGGCATTCTGAAGATAGCTTTCAGAACTTGGTATGGTTATTATGAATTTATATTTATGTCTTTTAGAATAACAAATGCTCCTGCAGCTTTCATGGATTTAATGAAAAGGGTGTTCAAAAAGTATTTGGACTTGTTCGTCATCATCTTTATTGATGATATCCTTATTTATTCTCGGAGTGAGGAAGAGCATGCGACTCATCTAAGAGTTGTTCTGCAAACTCTCAAAGATCGCCAGCTATTCGCTAAGTTTAGCAAATGTGAATTCTGTTTACAGTCCGTCGCTTTCCTTGGTCATGTGGTATCCAGCGAAGGGATCCAAGTGAATTCTCGGAAAATTGAGGAAGTACACCAGACCCACCTCTCCAACAGATATCAAAAGTTTCTTGGGTTTGGCCAGTTATTACAGAAGATTTGTTGAAGGATTTTCATCCATAGCTTCCCCATTGACCAAGTTGACTGAGAAAAAGGTCAAGTTTCAGTGGTCAGATGAGTGTGAGAAAATCTTCTTAGAACTGAAGACTAGGTTGACTACAGCTCCAGTCTTGACTCTACTAGATGGTTCAGATGGGTATGTGATTTATTATGATGCATCCAGGGTGGGCCTAGGTTGTGTGTTGATGCAGCGAGGTAAGGTCATAGCTTATGCTTCTAGACAACTTAAGGTTCATAAGAAGAACTACCCGACTCATGACCTCGGGCTTGCAGCTGTAGTATTTGCCCTAAAGATTTGGAGACACTACTTGTATGGTGTTCATGTTGATGTATTCACAGATCATAAGAGCCTCCAGTAAGTGTTCACCCAGAAAGAGTTGAATCTTCGTCAGAGGAGATGGCTTCAATTCCTCAAGGATTATGACATGAATGTGATGTACCATCCGGGTAAGGCCAATGTAGTGGCTTATGCTCTCAGCAGGTTGTCCATGGGTAGTGTAGCACATGTTGAGGAAGAAAGGAAAGAGCTATCCAAAGATGTTCACCGGCATGCTCTCTTAGGAGTTTGCCTTACGGACACATCAGATAGTGAGGTGATAGTTCCGAATGGATCAGAATCTTCATTGGTAGCGGAGGTTAAAAGAAAAATAGGATAGTGATCCTATATTACTTCAGTTGAAAGGTGTAGTTCATTAGCAGAAAGTTGAGGTTTTCTCCCAAGGGGGAGATGGTGTACTTCGTTACCAGGTTCACTTATGTGTTCCTAATGTGGGTGAGTTGAGGCAGCAAATCCTTACAGAAGCTCATAACTCCAGGTATTCCATTCATCCAGGTGCCACTAAGAGGTACCGTGATCTACGGGAAGTCTTTTGATGGAGCGGCATGAAGAGGGACATAGCAGACTTCGTGGCTATGTGTCCTAATTGTCAACAGGTTAAGGTAGAACATCAGAAACCAGGAGGTATGACTTAGGAGATTAACATTCCTACATGGAAGTGGGAAGTGATAAACATTGACTTCATTATGGGTTTACCTCGTACTTGCAAACAGCATGACTCTATTTGGGTGATAGTGGACAGAGTTACTAAGTCCGCTCACTTCTTGGCTGTCAAGACTACAGATTCAGCGGAGGACTACGCCAAACTCTACATTCATGAGATAGTTAGGTTGCATAGGGTTCCCTTGTCTATCATCTCAAATAGAGGTCCTCAATTTACCTCTCATTTCTGGAAATCGTTTCAGAAAGGTCGTGGTACCCAGGTAAATCTCAGTACAATATTTCATCCACAGATGGATGGTCAGGCAGAGCGTACCATTCAGACCTTAGAGGATATGTTGAGAGCTTGCGTGATCGATTTCAAGGGTAGTTGGGATCATCACCTACCTGTCATAGAGTTCGCCTATAATAATAGTTGTCATTCCAGTATTCAGATGGCCCCTTATAAGGCCTTATATGGGCGTAGATGTAGATCTCCGGTTGGTTGGTTTGAAGTAGGTGAAGCATCCTTGAATGGGCCAGATTCGGTTCATGAAGTTATGGAAAAAGTTCAGCTCATCAAAGATAGACTAAAGACAGCTCAGAGTCATCAGAAGTCCTATGCAGATATAAGGAGAAGGGACTTAGAGTTCAAAATCGATGATTAAGTTTTCCTGAAGGTGTCACCTATGAAGGGGGAGATGAGATTTGGCAAGAAAGGAAAGCTCAGTCCCAGATATGTAGGTCCTTACAGAATCCTGAAAAGGGTTTGTAATTGTGGCTTATGAGTTAGAGTTGCCAGCAGAACAAGCAGCGGTTATCTAGTCTTTCACATTTCCTTGTTGAAGAAGTGTGTGGGTGATCTGGCATAGATAGTATCATTAAAGAGTGTGGATGTGAAGGATAGCCTCAGTTATGAAGAAGTGCCAGTTGAAATTCTTGACCGTCAGGTTCGTAGGTTGAGAAATTAGGAAGTCGCTTCACTAAAGGTTTTGTGATGGAGTCAGTCAATAGAGGGAGCTACTTAGGAAGCAGAAGCATCTATGATGGCCAAGTACCCTCATCTCTTTCCTTCCGATTCCGTTTTAGCTTGAGATAATAGTTTCTCTCCAGTCTCTCAGTTTACTCTTGTGTAATTTAGTCTCAATATTTTGTTCCCTCAGTTATCCTTTCCTTTCAGCCTCTTTGCATGTTCATGGAACTCAAATCAGTCAGATATTAGTGTCTAGTACTTAGTGGTAAGTATTGCAGCTCCTTCCCTCCATACTCAGCTTTTTTAGACTTCATTCGAGGACGAATGTTCCCAAGGGGGAGATAATCTAACACCTCGAATCTCAAAATGAAGAAAATCCTAGTTTTCAGAAAAACTGGTGCCAGTACCAACGAAACCACCCACGGACCGTAGGTAGAACCACGGACCATAGGTAGGGTTCCGTCGTTAAGGTCCAAATTTTGATGGTCTCTGATCCCACCCACAGTCAACCAGTACGGTCCGTGTTTGGACCTACAGACCGTAGGTCTGACCGTAGATGAGGGTCAACAGCCAATTGGAGGAAAATGGTTGTTGGGTCAACTTCAAACGGTCATATCTTTTAGCACAAAATTAATTAGGTGGCCCATGACCTATCAAATTAAAGACAATTGAATCCTCTTTCCAACACCACCGAGTTTACTAAAATCAAGCTCGAAGTAAAAAATTATGCTTGTTTTAGTGAAGCCCTGTCAGGCAGAGCATGAACGACGACCCCAAACGATGGTTGGTAGTACAAACGACGGCCCGTCAGTCCTGTAGTAGATGGCACTCGTTAGTTTTAAGTCACGGTCATTTTGTTCCTTTCCCCTATGCGTTGGGCACTTAAACTACGTCGTTTGATGCCTAAACTACGTCGTTTTACTCAGTCTAAGCCTAATAACCTAGTCAGACATACCCAGAACCCTCATTCTCCAAAAGTCATCCAAATTAGAATGAAAAGAAGAGCAAGAGGTGCCAGTTTCTTCCAAGAACAAGTCGCAGTGTTCTTCAGTTTCAGCCCCGAAAACCAAAGGATTTATCCATAAATTTCATCACCAGGTATGTGGGATTTCACTAGTGGGTTCCTTTCATCCACTAGGTCCCTAGAATTCAGTTAGTTCCTTGATTCTCCATATCTTGTTTAGACCTAGGGTTTCTAAAACCTTAGATATTTACTGTCATTTAGCTGTTGTAGTATCCTAAATCGAAATAGCTTATTTCCTGGAAAGTTTGCTTAATTCCTTTTATGAAACTCAGAACCCTGGTTTTTATAAATTCTCTTAGTTCACGAATTATACTTTCTAGGACAGTTAAACAGATAATCATGCTCCAGGTTTCAAATGTTACATCATCAGTATATAAATGTTGCATTCTCAGATTGCATGTCAGTATTTTGAGCTATTCATTATTTCAGTTAAATTTGTGTCATTTATATATAAAATTGGGAGTAGACTTAGCCCCGAGTGGACTAGGGTTCAGCATACCCTCATAGTCCGAGAACTACATTCCCCATAGGAATATAAGTCCCCTCTGTTGGGCATCAGATTTAGTGATCACGCTAGTCATGCCTTTATACCCCTGGCAAGGTATATTGGGTCCTCTCGATGGGGGGTATACATCGGAATCCACGTTTAGCTCACGTTGTTTATGTCGGTTAATAGTAGCTTCCACAGTCAGACTCCTAGTACATTTGACCACGTTTTCATTATATACTTCAGTATTCAGTTTAGCATGTCATGTTCATGATTAGCACTTGGTCATTACATTCATTTTAGCTTTTCAGTTATGTTTTCAGTATTTACATTCTTGCTCAGTTTATGTCATTGCTCGGTTATGCTTTGTTCTGCTTATATATATTTGTTCAGCTTAGTATCTATATCCTGCATGCTCAGTACATTCCAAGTACTGACACATACTCTGCGCTACATCCTTTCATGATGTAGGTTCAGGTACTCAGCATCCAGATCGCGCTTAGATTGGTTCTCGGTCCGCATTCAGCAGCTTCAGTGATGAGTCCTCATACTTCAAGGACAATAGACCTTCTTTTCATTTTAGTCTTTATATTCAGTTTTCAGTTTTGTTAGGGTTAGCTGGGGGGGCATGTCCCAGCAACTCGACATCAATTAGAGGCTTTTTAGACATAGTAGTAGAATCAGCTTGAATTGGTAAGTTTATCTTTCCGTTGTTCTTAAACTCTTAGTATGTTTTATACATTCAGACTAGTTAGGGGTTTCCCACTTTCAGTTATCCATTGTTTTAGCTTCCGCATAGTACATATCTTATTTAGTTATTCGCAGTACGTTTGATATATGCTAGACACAGGGTTAGCTTTGGGTCATTCGTGATCCTAGGTTCCATGTTACGTCAAGGGGCAAGCCTCGGGGAGTGACAGGTCACATGAAAAATGAAGAAAAGGCATTCCAAGTGAAGGACTCCATTTATCAAAAAGATAAGCTAGAAAAATTGCAAATTGTGGAAGAGGCAGAGGAGATTTTCGAGAAAGAGGTCGTGCAAGAGGCCAAGGATAAAACTGAGATAGAGGAGGTTCAAATGAAGAGAAACATACTAGGATGTTTCTGGGAAACTACTGCAGAAAATAGGTCATAAAGAGGCTTATTGTTGGCAAAAGCAGAAAGATGAGAATAACCAAGCCAGCTTTGTATAGGAAAATGACAATATCAGTAAGTTGTTCATGGAATTTTATTGTGAAAAAGCAACTCCTAACAATTTTTGGTTTTTGGATAGTGGATGTTCATGTAACACCCCAGAAATATTTTTGAACTAAGACTCGAACTATCCTTCGTTGTGAGTAGGATTTTACGGAGGAATTTAAAATTTTCTTAAGTATTAAGATCAAAAGATGTAGCACCTTGAGTTCCAAAAAGAACTAAAGAGAGTTCATTCAATTCATTCCTAAGTTCCTTTAAGTTTTGGGTCAACTTCAAATGACCATAACTTTCGGCACAAGATGAGTTAGGAGACCCATAAGATATCAAATGAAAGGTCTTGGAATCCTCTTTCTAACACTGCCGAGTTTGCTAATTTTTTAGTTTGTATGAGGGAGATATGCCCGTTTGAAGTCAGGCTGTCTAATTAAGGAAAGTTACCCGAAAATATGAGGGGTATTTGGTCTTTTCCTTACCCAATCGGATTTAAGTGTTTTTGGTAAGGTTTTAGGAGTCTAAACTGATTGCAATCAGTTTTAGTTATTCCTAAAATACGCTTAAGATTTTTAGAGGAGTTCAAGAAGAGAAAAGAAGAGAAAAAGGAGAAAAGAGGAAAGGTTCAAGGCGTTCGTCAAGATTCTTGCGATTCTTCGAGGAATTTCGCCAAGGATTTTATCCTAAGAGGTATGTAAGCTCCCACAATGTTGGTTTTGTTCGCCCACACGCCAATCATGAGTTTTTTTTACGAATCTCATCCATGAGATTGAGTATATTGATAATCTTGTTGTGTTCTTGAAGTTTTGTGCTTCATTTTTTTATAATGAAGTTCTTGTTGAGTTCTTGAGGTGAGAGTTGCAAATGAGTGTTGTTCTTGGTGAGCTTTTGGTGTAGAATTCGCTGTAATTAGGTTGGGTTTAAGGATCCAAAAGCGTTAAGAGGAAATCATTTGAGTTTAGACGAGGTAGAGCTGGACAAATTAGAGAAAAGTTCATCGGATTTGTTTGGAACATGGCTAAGGGGGCACGCTCATGTTGTGCCTAAGGGGTTGGTGTCCTGCGCCTGCAGTGCGTCCCAGACCAGCCTCAGTCAACTGAGGGCTGGCGCGGTGCACCACTACTACGCCAGGGACGTCAAAACATGTATTTGCTCTCTTAGTAATTTTTACTATCCAACCTACATCCAATCATCAAGAAATCCTATATATCAAGTCACGATCCTTGAATTCATAATTCAAATTCAAGGAAGAGTTAAGAGTAGAGTTCAAGAAAGTCTTTCAGTTATATTGTGAATCCTTCGAGATCAACTATCGATTTGAGTTCTTTAAAAGGGTTCCTTCAATCCCTATTGATTTTAAACACTCTAAACTACTTATAAGAACCTAGAAATCATTCATAACCTTGAATTCATAATTCAAATTCAAGGTAGAGTTAAGAGTCATGTCTTGAGAGTTCTTTCGAACATTTTGAGAAAGTCTCTTTGAGTTTCTTGAGGAGTCTTCTACAATTACTAATAACTCGTTTTAAGACTCGAGTAAGTGAGTATGAGAATGAGGAGAATGTATTTATGAGTCTACACTATCATCGAGATCCTTCATATCATGAATCAAAACTCTTGAATTCATAATTCAAATTCAAGAAAGAGCTAAGAGTAGAGTTCAAGAAAGTCTTTGAGTTCAATTGTGAATCCTTTGAGATCAACTATCGATTTGAGCTAAGTTTTGAGTAAGTAAGTATGAGAATGAGAAGACTCATATACTTGAGTTCCATATTGTTATTTAGACCCTTGAGTCAAGTCGTTCATGCCCATAAATTTCACATGACCTCCATCAGTTGAGTATCTTTGAGAAGAGTAGTATCTTCAAGTTCTAAGTCTTGAGTATTGAGTTCCTAATCATTTTGGGATTATATTTCTAATCATGGGGCTACTACATTTTACCCATGAAGGTCCTTGAGTTGAGTAGTTCATGCCCATAATTCCGCATGAACCCTATGAGTCGAGCAGTCTTGAGATGAGAGGTATCATTGAGTCCTTGAGTTGAGTAGTTCATTCCCATAATTCCGCATGAACCTTCCAAGTCGAGCATTCTTGAGATGAGTAGAATCGTTGACTCCTTGAGTTCTGGAGTTTTTGAGTTCCAAGTATTGAGTTCTATGCATGGTTATTGAAAACCTTGAATTGAGTCGTTCAAGTCCATAATTAGGCATGAACCCTATTTTAAGAAGTCTTTTTACAAATTGTTTTAAAACTTATTTTAAAGACTTAAGCACTGAGTTGAGGAAGAGTAGAGCTGAGTTCATTTTCTTTAAAATGATATATGGGAACTAAGTATTCCCAAGAGTAAATGTTTTTACATTTAAGATGAGAGGAAACTGAGATTTCCAAAATAGTTTTGAGCAGTTTGAGTACCATCTCTTTTAAGAGAAAGATTTATGTTTTTAAACATATGAGCTAGTTATATTTTGGGAGTAGTATTGAGCACCAATATGGAGAGAGTTCAGACAACTCACAGCCCCCATAAACCATGTAGCCAACGTGGGTAGAAAAGGTCATACTTTTTAGATGATTTCTTATTACTTTTAGCATAGACTAGTGGATCCACTTAGTAGTAGGTTTTATACCCTGACAAAGTATAGGACGGTTCTGGCAGTGTGAGCTAGACGTTGTATCATCACATAACTCAGTGATGGTTGTCGGTTAGAGAATCTCCCACAGAGTTACTTTGTATTTTTATATACAAACAGAGTTATTGTTGTATTTTCATACAATTGAGCTATTATTGTATTTTTGCATACAACTGAGTTATTGCCTATTGTTTTAAAAGCTTCCCAGATATTGCATCTTTTATTGTTGCTGAGTATCTTGAGTTTGAGTTGAGTATCCTGAGTCAGAATTGAGCACATTATTATTGAGTTGAGCCCTATTTCTCTGAGTTGAGTTGAACTATGTTTCACAGAGTTGAGTCTCTTATTATTGAGTTGAACTATGTTTCATTGAGTTGAGTTGAGTTGAGTTGAATGAGTTGAGAAGAGGTAAGTATGTTTCTTTTACATCAGTTCAAGCTTATGTTTATGCTTTAGAATTCTCCTTACATGCTCGTACATTCATGTACTGAGCCATTTGGTCTGCATCTTCATAATGCAGATACAGGTATTCAGGATCATCAACAGGTGTTTCGTTGAGGTCATGTGATATTCCAGTCAGCTTTGGTGAGTTTTATTATATTTCGGAGGACTTCACCTTTGTATTACAGTTAGTAGTTTTGAGATGTCTTGGATCTTGTCCTGATATCCTTCTGTAATAGTAGAGGCTTCATAGATAGACAAAGTTGAGTAGTTTTCAGCATATATCTTCTTTTAGTTGTTTTTACAAACTCTGAGTTTACCTATTGAGTATTGTTCAGATTATGTTAAAGTTGAGTCTTTGAGTTTATTGAATTTATTTCAGTTTTAAGCTTTTGTATGCTTGAGTTAGTCTTCCGCTTGTAGTCAGCCATGATGAGGGTTCGCTTAGGGAGCAGCAATGGTTCTCGAGTGTCGGCCACGTCCAGGGTGTAGATTTGGATCGTGAGAATTCAAATCATATGTCTGGAACAAGATCATTGTTCAAGGAGTCATTTAGTCCAAAAAGTTAGACGTAAGGCTAGGAGACAACAAGAAGATCCAGGTTAAAGGAAGATGTACGGTTAGACTTATGACCAGAGAAGGTAATGCTAAGATTTTAGAAGATGTGATGTTTGTTCCTAGTCTATCTCATAATCTGCTTAGCATTGGACAACTAATGACTAGCGGATACTCAATTTCTTTTGACGGTGGTGTTTGGAAAACTAATGACAACTATTTCTTTTGACCTGGGAAAACCATTTCTAAAGTTCCAATGGCTAACCATAAAATGTTCCTTTTAGAAATTTCAATGGTAGAGAGGTGTACTATGGTAGCTAATGGAGATAATGAGACTAGACTGTCGCATTTTTGTTATGGTCATTTAAATGTTAATGGATTGAAGTTATTGAGCCAAAAGGAAATGGTTTTTGGGTTCCCAAAAGTTGAGAATCTTGATTTTTTTGAAGTTGTGTTTATGGAACACAAAGTGAAAAGTTTTTTCCTGTTGGCAAGTGTTGGAGAGCTTATGTTTGTCTTGAATCGATACATGCTGATTTGTGCGGTCCTATGAGTGTTGAGTCCTTAGGGGAAGTCGATACTTTCTGCTTTTTACTGATGATTATAGTTGTAAGATTTGAATATATTTCTTGAAATTCAAATCTAAAACTTTTGACAATTTCAAGAAATTTAAATCTTTTGTTGAGAGGCAAAGTGGATGCAAACTCAAAACTCTTCAGAAAGATAGAGGTGGTGAGTTTATGTTAAAAGAATTCAGTTTCTTTTGTGAGGAAAATGGAATACAGAGAGAGCACACATCACCTTATACACCAGAGCAGAGTGGTGTAGCCAAATGAAAGAACCGCACAGTTGTCGAGATGGGTAAAAGCATTCTGGAAGGTAAAGGTGTACTGAAGTGTTTTTGGGCTAAAGTTGTTGTCACTGCTGTCTATTAGCTGAATATTTTTCCCACTAAGGCAGTGTTTAATCAAACATCATATGAAGCTTGGAGAGGTAACAAGCCTAAGGTAAGTTACTTGCGTGTCTTTGGTTGTATAGTTTATGTCTTGATATATTCACAAGCTCGACGTAAGATTGATGAAATATAGCACACAATCCAAGGCTTATAAGTTATATAATCCAGTGAGTGGCAAAATTGCAATCGATAGAAATGTTGTATTTAATGAAGATGCAAGCTGGGACTCTAATTCCGCAAATGAAAGTTCAAACGTTCAATTGTTGCCTTTGGACGATATGTTGATGAAGTGTATGTAGCAGCTCCTTTTTTGGCAGGTCCATCGGCTACCGCATCAATTGCACCAGTAACTTTTCCAATAATGGAAAAACCTTCCACTGAGCCAACTCCATTAAGAAGATCAACAAGAGATAGGAAACAAAATCCTAGATATGCTAACATTACATCTTGTACTTTTGCTTTACTTGTTTCAGATCATACTTTCTTTGAATATGTTGAAAAAGAAAATAAATGGTTCAAGGCTATAGAAGAAGAGCCGATGGCTATTCAAAAGAATCAAACATGGGACTTGGTAAATTTGCTAGAAGGAGAGAAAGCTACTGGGCTCAAATGGGTGTTTAGAACCAAGTATCATGCAGATGGTAAAAAGGCACTTTATGGCTTAAAACAAGCTCCCCGGGCATGGTACTTTAAAATTGATTCTTATTTCTAGGAGAGTGGCTTTCAAAGGAGCAACAATGAGCCTACTCTTTATATAAAAAGAGGAGATAAAAATTATTTTCTAGATGTATCTTTATATTGATGATCTGATATGTATGGGTTCGAGTGAGTCTATCGTCACTGAATTTAAAGACTGCATGATGAAGAATTTTTAAATGTCTTATTTGGGTCTGCTGCATTTTTATTGGTCTTGAGGTGAAACAGGGAAGATGGCATATTTCTTTCACAAAGAAAATCTGCAACAGATCTTTTGAAAAAGATCTTTCACTGAGATTTTTTGTGACAATAGACCATGAGTAAGCACTTTTGACAGCAAGAGAAGAATCCTCCTCCTCACAAGGACCTTTGTTATTGCGATGACAAAGAAGCCAGCATTCCAAAGTAGAACAAAGCACATATATATTCTCTATAACTTTATTCGAAGTCATGTTTCTATAGAAGAAATTACTTTGAAGTCTTGTGATACAAATGAGCAAGTAGCAGACATCTTCACGACGTTACTTCTACAAGCAAAGCACAAGTTCTTCAGAGGTCAACTTGGAGTATGCAGTTTAGAATCAAGGGGACGGTTGAAAAGTGATTCAAAAGATACTTGACCAACTCTTTAGGAGTTTGTTAGTTAGTTTCCTTTATCTTAGCTAGATTAGATATTTTGGCAGATTAGTAGCTAATTAGTAATTAGAGGGTTAGTGGACCTAGATTTTAGTATTTTCAGTTTATGGTAAGCCTATTTATAAGCAGGTCTTGTTGCTTTCATCATAAAATAGATCTGAAGAAGTTTTCAGTAACTTTTTATATCTTTAGCTCTCTTTCTGTTTATTTTTCCTTTTGATTATCTTTTTTCTTTCCAACAGAACACTCAATTAAAGATGTTTACTATGTCAACGGGTTGAACTACAATCTACTAAGTGTTTCACAATTTTGTGACAAAGGCAGTGATGTCAAGTTCTTATTTAAATAAGGATGTAGTTACAAACTTGATATATCGGGATGTGATTTTGATGGAAAAGAGATGCAAAAATATGTATATTGCTGATCTGCACACTACTCATAGTTATAATCTCATGTGTCTTAGTACTCAAAGTGAATATGGTGACTTGTGGAACAGAAGACTTGACCATGTAAGTGCTTCTCTTTTGAACATTTTTTTGTTGGTCCGTGGATTGCCAAATATAAAATTTGTAGATGAAAATTATTTGATGCATGTGTCAAAAGAAAGCAAACCAGATATTATTTCAATAAAAAAAAAAGCAAGTAAACACCACCAGGCCTCATGAATTACTCCATATGGATCTTTGTGGTCCTGTAAAGATTTGAGAAGGGGTAGAAAGAAGTACATTTTTGTGATTGTCGATGTAACACCTCATATCTCAAAATGAAGAAAAATCCTAGTTTTAAGAAAACAGGTGTAAGTACCGACGGAACCACCCACAGACCATAGGTAGAACCACGGACCATAGGTGGGGTTCCGTTGTTAAGACCCAAATGTTGATGGTCTCTGAACCCACCCACGGTAGACCAGTACGGTCCGTGGTTGGACCGTAGGTGAGGGTCAACAGCCAGTTAGAGGGAAATTGATGTTGGGTCAACTTCAAACGGTCATATCTTTTAGCACAAAATGAATTAGGTGGCCCATGACCTATCAAATGAAAGATAATTGAATCCTCTTTCCAACACCATCGAGTTTGCTAAAATCCCATCTCGGAGTAAAAAGTTATGCTTGTTTTAATGAAGCCCTGTCGGGCAGAGCTTGACCGACGACCCCTACCTACGGTTGGTAGGTCAAACGACAGTCCGTAGGTCCCTCCGTGGATGGCCTTCGTCAGCTTTTAAGTTAGGGTCATTTAAGTCTTTTTCCTATGCGTTGGGGTCCCTTAAACCACGTCGTTTAATGTCTAAACTACGTCATTATACTCAGTCTAAGCCTAATAACTTAGTCAGACTTAGAGGAAAAAGAAGAGGAAAATTCGACCAAACCTCCCAAGAACAAGCAGCAGTGTTCTTCAAGGTTCAGCCATGAAGGATTTCATCCATAGATTTCGTCACTAGGTATGTGGGATTTCACTAGTGGGTTCCTTTCATCCACTAGGTCCCTAGAATTCAGTCAGTTCATTGATTCTATATAGCTTGTTTAGACCTAGGGTTTCTAAAAGCTTGGAGAATTGTTATGATTTCAGTTGTTATCGTATCCATAATCTAAATATCATGTTTTCTTGGAAACGTAGGTTAATTCCTTGTATGAAATTCAGAACCCTAGTTTGTATAAATTCTCTTAGTTCATGAATTATACTTGCTAGGTCAGTTAAACAGATAATCATGCTTCAGATTTCGAATGTCACATTATCAGTATATAAATGTTGCATTCTCAGTTAGCATGTCAGTATTTTAAGCTATTCAGTATTTCAGTCATATACATATTCAATTGGGAGTAGACTTAGCATCGAGTTGGATTAGGGTTCAGCGTACCCTCATAGTCCCAGAACTACGTGCCCCCGTAGGATTATAAGTCCCCTCTGTTGGGCATCAGATTTAGTGATCACGCCAGTCATGCCTTTATACCCCTGGCAAGGTATATTGGGTCCTCTCGATGGGGCGTATACATCGGACTCCATGTTTAGCTCACTTGGTTTTATGTCGGTTAATAGTAGCTCCCACAGTCAAACTCTTAGTGCATTTGACCAGAGTTTCAGTACATATTTCAGTATTCATTTCAGCATGTCATGTTCATGATTAGTACTTGGTCATTGTATTCAGTTCAGATTTTCAGTTATCTTTTCAGTATTTACAGTATTGCTCAGTACATTCAAAGTACCGACGCATACTCTGCGCTACATCCTTTCATGATGTAGGTTCAGGTACTCAGCATCCAGATCACGCTTAGATCGGTTCCAAATTCGTATTCAACAGCTTAAGTGGTGAGTCCTCATACTTCAAGGACAATAGACATGCTTTCATTTCAGTCTTTACATTTCAGTTTTAGTTTTGTTAGAGTTAGCTGGGGGGCATGTCCCAGCAACTCAACACAGTTTGAGGCTTTTCAGACATAGTAGTAGAATCATCTTGGATTGTTAAGTTTAATCTTTCAGTTGTTATTAAGCTCTTAGTATGGTTTATACATTCAGTCTAGTTGGGTATTCCTCATTTTTCACATAACCACTGTTTAGCTTCCTCATAGTTCTTGATTATTTAGTTATCTTTCAGTATGCTTATGATATGCCAGACACAGGGTTATCTTGGGAACACTCGTGATCCTAGGTCCCGTGTAACAGTGGATGATTATCCAAGGTTCACCTAGACTATGTATCTGAAGTCCAAGGATGAAACCTATGATGTACTAATTATATTTGCCAAGATGATCCAGAAGATGCACTATAAGATTGCAGAGATTATGTTAGATCACGGCACTGAGTTTGAAAATGCCAAAAGTTGAAAGCTTTTGTGCTGAACATGGAATCCATCATAATTTTAGCTCCCAAGACACCTCAGTAAAATAGTGTGGTTGAAAGGAAGACAATAACCTTGGTTGACAATGTCAGGACTATGTTGATAGATTGTGACCTTCCAAAGAACTTATGGGATAAAGCAGTCAATAATAATGTGACCAACAGGTGTTTGATCAATGTCCATCCTCTCCTTATGAGTTATTGAACAATAAAAGCCAAAATTGAGTTATATGAGGGCTTTTGGTTGTAAATGTTTTGTTCTAAGCAATGAAAAGGATGATCTTGGGAAGTTTGATCCTATGAGCAATGAAAGAGCGTTTGTGGGATATTCATCCTCCAGCAAGGCGTACAAAGTATATAATAAATCAACACTATACATTGAAGAAAGCGTCCATGCAATCTTTAATGAATCTGGAATGATTAAAGATTTGAAAAACAAATATGAATCTGAGAATGAAGAGTTGCTTCAGATACATAGGGACATTCTAAATGAGGAAGCTACTGTAGATAATTTCAGCCAAGAAAGAAATGATCCTGAAGAAGCTGATGAAGATGATGAACCTAATCAGGGACCTGGTCTTCGAGACAATTCTTAGTAAAATGATTCAGTTCAGCTTGAGAATATTTATTCTAGAAGTGAAGAAGTAGAAACATATCAAGCTCAGAAGTTAACGAGATATTTGGGAAGGAAGCACAAAGCATTCCATCCACTGTACAATCTCATCTCTCCCTTAGATTCTGGAATGCACTCTAGATCTATAAACAGAAATCCAGTTGCATTCTCAACATTCAAATCATCTACTAAGCCCAAGTATTTCAAGGAAGCCTTGAAGGATATGATTGGATAGATTCTATGCAAGAAGAGTTGCATTAGTTTGAATGAAGAAAGGTATGGCACTTGATTCCTTGACCAGCTGATAGAATTATCATAGGGACCAGGTGGGTGTACAGAAACAAACTCTATGAACATGGTGTTATCACAAGGAACAAATCCATACTAGTGGTTCAGGGGTATAACAACAAGGAAGACATTGACTATGATGAAACATTTGCCCCTGTAGCAAGGATGGAGGCCATCAGAATACTTATTGCATTTGCAGCCTTCATGGGTTTCAAACTGTATCAGATGGATGTGACGAATGCTTTTTAAATGGGTATTTGAAGGAGAAAGTCTATGTGAAGAAACCACAAAATTTTGAAGAAATTGATCAACCGAATAATGTTCTCAAATTGGACAAAGCTCTTAATCGAATGAAACAGGCTCATTGTTCATTGTATGAAAGGATTTCCATTTTTTTTCTTGACAATGGATTCAAAAGAAGAAAAATTTACACACTTTCTTCTTAAAGTCACGATGAAAGGATTCATTCAAGTGTATGTCGACGACATTATTTTTGAAGCATTATCTGAGTCCTTATGTGGGGAGTTTTGCTACACTCATGGAGAGTGAATTTGAGATGAGCATGATGGAAGAATTAATTTTCCTCTTGGGGTTACAAATCATACAAACCCCGAATGGTACCTCCATATGTCAAGAAAAATATATGAAAGAGTTGTTGAAGAAGTTTCACATGATGGATGTCAAACTAATTGATATTCCTACGGGAACCAACTAAAAGCTAGATGTAGATGGACCTGGTCCAGATGCGAATGAGACTATTGTTATACCCCATTTTAACTCGAGGTCAGAACGTGTACAAAATATTGGTGATTTCCAAATTAATTAACTTAAGGAGTCGCCACCTAATTATTTTAAAGATTAATTAGGACACCTAAATAATTAACTAAAGTAATGCTAAATTAAATTCAAATAAATGGTCTACTAACTTATGTGACTCTAGGTAAGGGTTCTAGTTATCCTAAAGGGTTTAAGCATCCTTTAAGATTCGTTAAAAAAAATAATTACCAACCAAACTTAGGTTAATTAATTAGAGCTAAAAAGTGCTAAGAAAATTAAAAAGAGGATTAGAGAGGTAAGTAAGAAAACATTTGATTTTGAAATCGATGGTACACCTAAAACTTGAAAATAGGGTGAGCATTTTGTTGTAGCTAATGTTATGTCGTAATTTTACTATTTTTAGAAAAATCACTTTTTGAAATGTTCCAAGAATAAAACGATTTGAGAAAAATACTTAAAAAAGAGTCGCCACTTAAATTTTTAAAGAAATTAAGAAAACTTAATTTAAAAAGACTAACAAATTAAGTCTTTATAAATTTAGAGAAATGGGTAAGAAGTTCTCATTTACATTTCAAGAAGGTTTTTAAAGCATTTGAAGTGCCCGCTAACATGCAGTTATCCTACAACTTTGGCCAAAATATTTTGACTATTTTTTAGGAAAATGATTTAACATAAAAAATAATTTACAATATTCGATTAATTTTGAGAAAATAGTTAAACAAAGAATATTTTTTAATTTTTGAGAAGAAGGGACGTTAATTGAAACATTTGAATTGAATTACAAGATTATAATTTATTTGAATCATTTTAGAAATAATAACTTGAACCAATTTGGTTAATTAAAGCATGAAAATTATTTTAAATAAATAAGATTAGTGAAATTTTTGACTAAAAATATTAGAATGAATAAATAAAAATTAAAGAGTTGATGAAATAAATTTATTAAAATAAACCGACACAAAGAAAATAGTTCATCTTTTGGGGAATTCAACTAAGTTAATTAATGATTTTAAAGTTGGATTAAAATAAAATTAGTTAAACATAATCAAAACAAATAGAAGAGCAAAAGAGAAAATGAAATTGGGCCATTGGGCCAATTTCAGTGCAATTTTTGTAACCCAATTCCCCTTTTTGTATACACAAGTTGTATATCAGTGTATACACCTCGTATATCAGCCCCATTTCCTGCCTTCAAGACCTGTAACAGCTTCATTTTAACCTGTTTCAGCTTCCCTTACAACATATATTCTCTTCCCGAACTCCACATGGTTCCAATTGCGAGGTTGACTAGATAAGAAGGAGAGTGCAAGATATAGGAGTCCAAGTGGACTCAATGGAAGAGTGTTCATGCACCAAGAAATAAAGGGATAAAAGATTAGAAATTTCAAAAGAGAAACCTCCTCTCAAAATGCAATAAATGTAAACTGTAAAGGAGAACTTAATTATACTAATATATGGTCAAGCTTAACTACTGCATATATTAACCAAGAAAAGGATATTAAGCTTAACTACACAAAAATAATTAAACAAATGCAATATCAACAGTTCATTACTTAGAAGGACTAAACCCAAACACTTTGGCAATTTTTATCCTTCATCACAGTTAATAAGCCCATTTCTACCAAAGAACTACTGCCCTTAATGAAACCAAAATTGTCAAACACCATAAAACATCCAACTACTGCATACTTAACCAAATCAAGATCAACTAAGGATCTAACTAACTAACATATCATATAAGAATCTAGGAATCGTGTTACTAATGCAATTGATGTTATCTAAATTAAAACTACCCATGGGAAGTATCAAAAACAACTAGAAAGAAAAAGATAAATATGCATTGTATATTGCTACTAGAATACTGTTCAATATTAAAACCACATGCCTAACCTAAAGAATTTAAGTCAAAAATCTAACAAAAAGGGAAAACAACCAGCAACTTAAAGGAAGTAAGAGCTAAAATATGGAAAGAAATACATGGCTATGGATCTCAAAGAAACTAAGCAGGGAACTAAGGTCATTTTTCATACTAAAGTATCAATGGAAGCATCAATAAAGAAGCAAACTAGCAGCTAGCTCTCCATAACAATTAATGCAATATTTGCTAGAAACAAAGAGCATGGCAGTAACTAAGGAGACTAGAAAACTAAACAAGAATGGGATTTTTTTTATATTTTTTTTTTAAAAAAAAGTGAACTCAGGGAAAACTTAAAAAATTCGCACTTAAATGGTAATCATACTAGCAGTAAATAAAGAATTCAACATGATTAAAAGCATTTCGACAAGGCCAAACTTCAAAAGGTTGGAAGAGATCAAGAATACGAACCGGCAGCAACTCTAAAAAATAAAATAAAATAAAATAAAAAATACAAGAACTGGAACGAGTTAAAATAAGAAACAGTAACAGATTTAGCCAGCAAAACCCAACCTTGACATGAACCAAATCAAAATTACTTCTAACTGAGACTGAATATATCCTAAGCAAATTAGAATAAGAATTCAACTCACAATCAGGACTCAACTAGACTAGAATCACAGAACATGTTCACGACATTCATATATATATATTCGAAATGAAGAAAAACAAGACGAGCAAACTTGAATATAGGAAACAGAGAGGTAACAAAACTAAACCGAAAAAAATCCTCTTTCAATCAGCATTAAGACTAGATAAAGGTATCCATGACGCAAGAAGATACAAAAACTCCATCATGAATAACAACACTTTAAAAGCTTTTCAAATCAAACGAACGTAGCAATCTACACATATCAGCCTGACAACTAAAATGCTTGAACACAAAAAAAAACACATAACTCTAACCTCATTCAACACTGATTATATTTTTCCTAAGATGATAGAAAATGATGAAATTAAAGGCATAAATATCTCACATATGAATTAGACAGTTCAAAGATAAGCAATCTTACAATTTGTTAAGCTACTAAAAACATACTTAAACAGCTAATGCCAAACAAGATTTCATAATTAAGAGCCAACAAAAATGCTTAAATAAAGAGAAGATTACCTGGTTCGGGGCAGCGAACTGGACGAAGAGTTTGACGGCGACTAACTCACACCACCAACCGAGACGAGACTCTGATGAACTCCGGCAAAGCTCCGATGAAAAAGCTTTGATGAAAATGTTCCTTTTTTTTTTCTCTCCCCCAGGCTCTGTTTTTCCTCTCTTTTTTCCCCACCCCCAAACTAAAGAAAATGGAGGTTTATATAGAGGGAATTCGGGGTCGATTTAGGGGGAAATCCGTTGTTAATTTTTGAATTCATGTTCTCCTTTTCGAGGAAACAGTGAAAGGGATGGGGAGTTGCCGAAAAAGGGGGAAAGCGGAATGGGTACGCGACTGATGTTGACTGGCGCCGCTGCTTTTTTCCGGTTTTACCGGACTGATGCGTCTGGGTTTCGTGTCTGGGGAAGAAACGTGTGAAGGGGAAGAAACACGTACACTATTGTTGTTGTACGCTGTTGGAGAATAAGGGCGTGCAGGGTGGGGGTTTCTGGGTTTCGCTACTGTTCTTTGCGTCTGAAAGAAGGGAACATAGGCGGGTCGTTTTGGTATTGTTGTATTTGTATTGAGGTGTGGGCTGCTGGAGGTTTTGAGACAAGTTGGTCTGCAAATGGGTTTAAAGTGAGATAGAAAAGAGATTAGATTGGAAATTGAGAATTTGGCCCAATTGATTGCAAATTATAGCCAATTGAACTTAAGAATATAACCAAATTGAGATATTAAGTTGCATTCGGCCAGATCTTCAAATAAGACGAATTAATATAATTAACTAACGAGATTTCTTAATCTTAACAAAATAAAATAATTGACTTAATTATAAACTAATAACTCAAAAATATAAGTGTTAATTAACTAAACCAATTAACCAACTATTTAAGTAAAAACTAAAATCTTTTTGAGACGATTTTTTAATATTCTTAAAATATACTAATTATATACATAATTATATAAAATACATATATTATTTAAAAAATATAAAAATGATACAGCTATTTAAAATAACTTGCAAACTATATTATTATTATTTTTGAAATTTTAAAAAACTAATTATTTTAAATCGTTTGAAATTAAAGAAGCTCGATGATTAATCTATAATGTGGAGGTCCAAAATTGGGTGTCAACAACTATATGTACATGAATTATTGGCTCACTATTGTATCTTACTGCCAACAACTCGTGTGGATTAAACAACTTAAAGATTTTGGAGTGGTTACCCACATTATCCCACTCTATTGTGATAATACCAGTGCTCTCAGTATGGGTAAGAATCCTATTCAGCATAAAAAAAACTATAAATATTGATGTGAGGCATCATTTTCTAGTGGATAATATCAAAAAGGGTAATATTTTCATTCAATTCTGCAAGAATGAAGATCAAATTGTTGATATTTTCACAAAGGCTCTTAGTAGGGTCCAGTTAGAGAAAAAATCGATTGAAATTGGGAATGTTGAAAATTGACTAAGTTGATCATGCAGCCTGAAGCAATCAACCTCCTCCTTAACTATGCCTAGTAGGGTCCAGTTAGAGAAAAAATCGATTGAAATTGGGAATGTTGAAAATTGACTAAGTTGATCATGCAGCCTGAAGCAATCAACCTCCTCCTTAACTATGCCTAGTAGGGTCCAGTTAGAGAAAAAATCGATTGAAATTGGGAATGTTGAAAATTGACTAAGTTGATCATGCAGCCTGAAGCAATCAACCTCCTCCTTAACTATGCCTAGTAGGGTCCAGTTAGAGAAAAAATCGATTGAAATTGGGAATGTTGAAAATTGACTAAGTTGATCATGCAGCCTGAAGCAATCAACCTCCTCCTTAACTATGCCTAGTAGGGTCCAGTTAGAGAAAAAATCGATTGAAATTGGGAATGTTGAAAATTGACTAAGTTGATCATGCAGCCTGAAGCAATCAACCTCCTCCTTAA
>JAJONR010004633.1:0-64895 GCA_029582245.1 Solanum etuberosum | reverse complement strand
AAAAACGACCCTTTTTAATGTTTTCTCATGGGCTAATTCATCATTGCACTATATCATATTACTAAAATGATCATAACTTTTTTTTCGAAACTTAGATTGACGCGAAATTGGTGGTGTTGAAAAGAAGATTCAAATACCTTTAATTTGATAGGTTATGGGCCACATATCTCTTTATATTCTAAGAGATATGATTGTTTGAAGTTGACCAAAGTAGAATCTTACATCAAAACTTAATCGGTATGGAAGCTTTCAACTCAACTTTGTGCTAGGAGATTTTAGTTACCTTAATTGATATCCAAAATCATTCCTACATTAAAGAATTGACCTTAGCACCTAATAACAATTATGAATCACTCGGTACGACCTTATACATACATAAGAATAGTTGGATACTTAACTAAGAAATTTCTGAAGTGTAACAATGCCTTAAGCTAATATGTCTTAAATTTTCATTATACATTTTATTATGAGCTACACATAGTAATCTCACTATAACAAAATATAAAAATGAATGACATTGATTGTGGAGACAACTTAATATCTAGTAACATGCATCCTAACCATTTTGCTTCCTTTTCAACATCTTCTAGTGCAATAGATTCAAATTCTACTGCGGAATGAGAAATACAAGTTATTTTTTTGGATATCCAACAAATGGCGCTAACCTCCCCCCCTCCCCCCCCCCCCCCGCTTCCACTCATAAAATGAATATAACTTTAAATAGCGTTATTATTATTTGTAGTTGTAATTAAACTCGCATCAGAATATTCTTTTAATATGATAGAAAAATCATTATAATATGTCCAAATATTTTATTTTATTTAGATATCCAAGTACTATTATCATAACTTTCCAATGAATATTACTTGGATTGCTTGTAAATCTTAAAAGTTTACCGACTGCAAATGATATATTAGGGTATGTTGTGCATTGCATATATCAAACTATCAATTGTACTTGTATACTCTAATTAAGTCAGATTTCTTTCAATATTTTCAGTAAAAATTATACCTAAGCTATATGAAATTTTATATTCATCTATGTCCAAATAATTGAACTTGTTAAGTATCTTATTAATATAGAAGGCTTGTTATAAAATCATTTCTTATTATTTATTTTAACTTTGATATCTAAGATATTATCTACTATTTTCAGATCTTTCATTTTAATTAAAGACTAAAATTAGACACTTCTTAGTTTCAGAAAGTTCAAGCATGCCTGTAAAAAATATCAATTGTCATCAACATAAAAGAGAAATGATAATTTCACAATCTTTGTAAATTTGTAGTAAATATATTTATCAGAATTATTAGGTACGAACCCATTTAATAATATCATGCTATCAAATTTTTTATGCCATTGTTTTTGGGTGTTTGTTTCATATCATAAGAATATAATTTCATATAAATTTCTTCACTTAGGTTTTCATTTAGGAAAGATGTTTTAAGTTTCAACATCCATTTGATGTATATAAATATCATATATAGATGTCAAAATAAAAGTACTTTAATAGATGTTATTCAGCTTGCAACCGGAGTAGATGTATTAAAGTAGTCAATACCTTCCTTTTGAGAAAAATATTTTGCAACAAGTCACGCTTTGAAGGTTTGTATAAAACTGTATGTATTATATTTTCTCTTAAATACTCATTTACTATCTTTAGATTTAGATCCATGAGACAAATCAACTGAAACTCCAGTATTATTGGACATTAATGAAATCATTTCATCATTAGATGCCTCTTTCCAAAAATCAACATCTCTTAAAGACACAACTTCTTTAAATGTTTTATAAGGATCTTCTTATATATTAAACAAAGTAGACATTTGATTAGAGACTTTAGTTTTATCTCTCTCCACTAGAAAAATTATATATTTTGAGGAGCTAAAATCAAAACCAATTTTTTTTCCTTTCATAACTCTTTGACTTCTTCTTGGCTATTGTAACTTTTTTTAAATTAAAAATAGTTTCAGAATGTAACATCTTTTGTTCATCAAGAGTATTCTGATTTGCTCCAGTCAACTTCTCATCAACAATATCATTCAAATATTTATTTTCTAAAAATTAAACATGAACATATTCTACAATTATATTACATTCTACGTTGAGTAATTTATATGCTTTTGAATATTGTGTGTATCCTATATAAATATATCTTTTATCACTCTAAGACGCAATTTTATACCATGATGGTAAGAAACTCTATAAAAAGGATATATACACATATACTTTAAAATAATAGATATTTGATTTTCTATCAATTTAAAAGTTCATAAGTGAAACATGCATTCTTTTTTAAGGTACTATATTTAATATATGACAAGCAGTTAGTAGAGCTTCACTGTCATAATTCAACTTATCGAATCGTGCAAACATCAACCATTTTTCTTTTTCTGTTAAATTTCATTACAAAGCACGTTCTATTATATTTGAAATCATCATACAAAAAGTTGGATATCAGAAACGACGTCAGACAATTACTGCAATGCTTGGATATATGATGTTGATATTGTAATTTGAGAATGAAACATAGAGATACTTTGTGATATCAATATGAAATGAATTTTACATTATATTGATCTATTTTCAAATTTTACTTGATAACTCTCTCCACTATCTTTAAAAAAATAGCCATAAAAAAAATCAGGAAGTAAAGATTGTTAAAAGTTATTAGCTTAATAGCGCCATAATATAACATCAAGCACCCGTGTGGTAGCACGGGCACACTATCTATTATTATATATATTTATATGTATATGTGATAACGGATTTAGCTAACATTGAGATAAGTGTGTACTCACATTATTAATAAATCAATCATCACCAATATATGTGCCTATCTATAAAAGTAAAATTATATATCCATTTCTAGCATGCCACATTTAATGCTAGAATTATCAAATTGCAGATTTCAAAAATTGCAGGTGCCACCCACGGACATCACCCACGGACCGTAGGGTGACCCACGGTCCGTTCTGGTGGTCCTTGGATGGCCACCTGCAGCCATCCCAAGAAGCAGTCCAAAAATCCGGCTAAGGGTCCACCCACGCCAGGACCTAAGGACCGTAGGTCAGGCCACGGTCTGTGGTCCAGGGCCGTAGGTCAGACCCTCAGCTTTCAGCTCCCAGTCGTGAACGATGGCCGATCAGCACGGACCGTCAGTCCACTCACGGTTCGTCGGTCCGGTCTGTCGGTGACGCCGACATCATTTAATTCAGGGGTCGTTTGGTCTTTTCCCTATGCGTTGGACCCCTAAACTACGTCGTTTAACCCCTAAACTACGTAGTTTTGATCAGTTTAAGCCTAGTAACTTAATTAGAATCTACCCTAAGCAAATCATTCACCAAAAATTTAGAAAACTTAGAACGCAGAAGGAGAAAGAGTCGATCAACCCCTCTCTTAGAAGGCAACAGGTTTTCATCAGATTCAGCTCCAAAATCGAAAGATTTCTCCGTGAAATTCATCACCAGATATGTGAAATTTCACTAGTGGGTTCCTTTCGCCCATTAGGTCCCTAGATTTCAGTCAGAATCTTGATTCCCTTGATATTATCTAGACCTAGGGTTTCTTGAATGTTAGAAATTGTTGGGTTTTAGCTGCTAGAATGATCCAAATCATATTATCATGTTGTTTCTTCAGTTCTTGCATGAAATTCAGAACCCTAGTTGTGTAGATTCGTTTAGTTTATGAATTACACATGTTAGGTCAGTTTATTCAGTTATACATGCTCCAATTACGAATGTTTCATTATCAGTACATTAATGTTGCATTTTCAGTTAGCATGTCAGTACTTTGAGCTATCCAGTATAACAGAAATTCAGGCATAATGTATTATTTACATAATCAGTTGGGAGTAGACTTAATACCGAATTGGACTAGGGTCAGTCACCCTCATAGTTCCAGAACTACGTGCCCCCGTAGGTTTATAAGTCCCCTCTGTGGGCATTACATTTTAGTGATCACGCCAGTCATGCCTCTATACCTCTGGCAGGGTATATTGGATCCTCTCAATGGGGCGTATACATCGATACATCGGACTCCACATTTAACTCATGTGGTTTTATGTCGGTTATTAGTAGCTCCGACAGTCAGATTCAAGTGTAGTGACCAGGTTATCAGATACAGTTCAGTATTCAGTTTCAGCATGTTATAAACTTGGTCATTGCATTCAGTTAGTTCATGTTCAGTATTTCCAGTATAGTATCATGCTTATCTTACATCATTGCTCAGTTATATGCTTTGTTCAGTTATGTATATTGTTCACCTTTATTCTATCTTGCATGCTCAGTACCTTTCAAGTACTGACTCATACTCTGCGCTACATCTTCTCGTGATGTAGGTTCAGGTCCTCAGTATTCAAATCACGCATAGATCGATTTCCGATCTCCAGTTCAGCAGCATCAGTGGTGAGTTCTCATTCTTCGAGGACGATTGACATGATTATCCTTCTACTTTCAGTCTTTAGTTTCAGTTTTTGCTAACATTTCTAGTCAGTTAGAGGCTTTATTTCAGACATAGTTAGATTCAGTTTTAGCTTGGAGTTTGATATTTCATTTGTCGTTAAACTCTCAGATTATATATTCAGACTTAGAATGGGTATCCCCCATCACTTTCAGCTTATCTCATGTTTAAGCTTTCGCACAGAATGATCTCATTTCAGTTATCATAGAATGCTTATGTTATGCCAGCAGGATTAGCTTGGGGTCACTCGTAATCCTAGGTCCCGTGTTCGCGTTCTGGGGGTAGCTCGGAGCGTGACAAACCTAATCCTCAATAGTATATGAATAAAAAACAAGTCACGTAGAATTGAGAATTCATATTCCCTCTGGCCTTGCACCTAGTTGTATCATTTCTGCCCCTTACCAGTCACCTCTAATATTCACTCACTAAATCACAAGTTTGTCTCTCATTTATATGTACATGCTAATTATTTTTTTATCTATGTAGTCATGACCTACATGAAATTCTAGGTGTCCATGTACCGCACCGACATGGTACAGAATCCAACCACCAAAATAGTCGCTTGTCCATAAGTTTACATCAAGCTCGAGCCACTCATCATTAAAACAGTAAATGTATTCTTATCATATCCATATATCTCAATAAGCCAACATCTGGAGTTACCTCTCAGGATAACACATTAAGTACAAAATGATCATAAATTCATAATTATAAACATCAGTCAAGTTGACCCATTAACACTGTACATTCATATCCATACAAGCAATCATCAATTCAACTATTACAAAACACAGACAACGTCTGAAGACCAATCAATATGTTATACAACTTATATCACATACCAAAAATCGAAAAAGTCTAACTCCAAATAATATTTTTAAATATCTCAGTTGTAGTACTTACATCATTCCTTTAGGTTACACTAGTTAGTTTTGAGGACAATACATTATTGTGTTGAACCCTTGGAAATACACTAAAAGTCCCCTATTTATCCTATTTTGTCCCAATATTTAGTTAGTATATAAATAATTCACCAATCATGCAACCCTCCTCCTATTTCTCCATTAGTACATCAATATCACAAAGTCAGCCTTTTCTTATCCATAACTAGGGGAGGTAAAATAGTTAATTTTTTAAAATTATTCATTCGATTCAATACATTTTGATTGGGTTGGGTATTCAATCATTTAAAAGTGTATAAAATACAAATCAAATCACGTTATGCATCATAAAATATGGGTAACCCATTAATGAAAGAAACAAAAGAAAAAAAGAATCAATGAAAAAGATATAAACAATAGAAAGAGGGGGAAACCTAGGAAAATATAAGGAAGGGTAATAATCTTATCCTCTTTTAACAATTTTATATGATATTTGAATTTGAACTGAAATGAAATTTGAGTTGGAATGGAGTTTAGCCTCTTAACCTGTCTTTACATATTGTAACATCTCGAAAAATTTCTTAGATAAAGAACCAGACCATTCATCGTAAGTGTATCAGCTTGGACCAGGTGATTTCTTACTTGCACATTTGTTTTAATGTCCATTTCCAAGTATAAAAAGTGTATGAGATGTGGTTTAGGATCATAAGGGACCTCTGGCACTAAGTTGAGTTCATAGCTTTTCTATTGGCTAAGTTTTCGCATGAGTTCATATAAAAATCAACTTCAAATGACCATATCTCTCATCATATAATGATTTAGGTGATCCATAACATATCAAATTAAAGTTTTATGAGTCTTCTTTCCAACGCCACTAATATCGCATCAATCCGAGTCCAGAGTAAAAGTTATGACCGTTTTACCAGAAATACTCCCAACAGAGATTTCAGAACTTAAGTTTTACATGTAAAATCTATGGCTCGTCGGCCAATCCACATACCGTAGATTTTCCTCATGAAATGAAATCCTGAAACTTGATTTTTCGGTCAGTTTTTCCTGGATCTAGACACTTATTGTAAATCAATATGCAGGTCGATAATAGGACTCGTAAAAGGAAATTTTGAGACTTAAATTTTCAGTCTGAATTCCATGGATTGAATCTACAGGTCGTAGATCAAACCATGGTCCATAGATGGCCCTTTGGAATTTTGACAGCTTTGCAGATAAGGTAATTTTTGTCTTTTTACACTCTTTTAACTCTCAAACCACGACAATTTAGCTTATCCTAAGTGGGATTAAGGGGAAATCAGTTAATTAAACTTCCCCATTCACGCCAATACTCAGAAAATCAAATCCAATATGTTCTACATTTTCTCAAGCAAAAATCTAAGATCTTCATCTTCGAGCTTTAGTTCAAGGATTCAAACTAGGATTTTCATTTAATGTATGTAGAATTTCATCTGTATATCCCCTTTCACCCATTGAGTCCCAAAGAAAACCTTATTTCTTTAGTTAACGATTCTAAAGAGTTTAGGGTTCTTATAAAAAAATATAATTTTCATCCTATTTCAGTTCTTCTTCATGGATTGTCATTTATTATATTTTCTTAGTTACAATTCAATATAATTACATAATTATTTGCATGAGGCCTCAGTTAATAGAACTTTATGTTTTCGAACCTGTAATAGTCAGATTTCATATTTCATTTAGGATACAGAAATTCATCATGATCAATTTAATACTCAATTTTTGACACGTATATAAAGATGCTTTCAGATAAAGTATATACTAGTTCAATATCAGTTTGCAATATTTATGAGCTATTAAGTTTACTAGTATTATTTTTTGTTTATAAATTTAAATTCGATTGAGAGAATTACATGACACTAAGTGAGCGTAGGGATGAAGGATCACCTGTCAGTTTAGGACTGAGACCCATAATAGCAATCCCTAAGTCCTAGAACTACTTGTCACCATAGGTTAAGGGTCACCCGTTAGATTAGGACTGACCCCTTAGTCCTTTTGGATATCAGTTTAGTGGATCCATGTCATTAGTGTTCTTATCCTTGGGAAGGTACATAACGCCATCCAAGTTGTCGTAAACTTCATTTAGCTCAACAGAGTTTGTCGATTGGTAGTATCTCCCATAGTCGAGCTTCAATACTATTGCATTGACCTTGCATTAAGGTATTTCAATTTCATTATGTACCAATTGCATGCTTTACCATTTGGTTATTGCATCAATTCATGTATTTCAATGTCTTGTTCAGTTCACCATCTCATATTTACCCTGTTTAGTTATTAGAATTGTGATTCATGTCTCACATACTCAATATATTTAAAGTGCTGGCCGCATACTCTTTTGTGCAATATTATTTTATAATATAGGTTCAGACGCTCAGTATTGAGTTCGCGATTAGTACGATCTTGTATTTGCTCAATGGTAGAGTTTGGTAACTCCTCATCTTTCGAGGACAACTCTTATATTTATTTCAGTTTTTTTAGTCTTTCAATTTTCAGACAGTTGAAGTTAGCTTGGGCTTTGTCCCAACAACTCATTTTAGTAGAGGCATTCAAACAATCATACAATATCTTCAGCTTATATTTTATTCAACTATTTTGTTTAGTGTTTTGGATTTAATAAACTATTAACATTTAGCTTCCGCATCAATTACTTTTAATTATTAGTTATATACATCTTAATGTCATGGCAGCCCATGAGTTAGCTAAGGATCATTTGTGGCTCTCAGCACCGTGTTACGACTAGAGGTAGTGTCGGATCGTGACACATATGCTCCTACAGTGATGTATGATGTGAAGCTTCTTTCTCTCTCTATTAATTGTTTTCTACTATAGCCATTCTTAATTTAAGTGAGTAATATTTTTCATTTGATTTTTTGATTAAAAAAATTACAGACAATTATGTTAATGAAAAATAAAATTACTTTTAATTAAAAATTTAGTTAAGCATTCATCTCTTTAAATATTAATTTTTTGTTATCATTTTTATATTATTATTTTATAAAAATAAATAATCATGTTGTAATTATATGGTTTTTCTTAGATGATCTATTTATATATTTCAATGTTGCGAGAAATTTTAGATGAAGACAAGAAGATTGAGTAACTAATAAATTTTCCTGCTACTTTATTGATTAGTACATGTTTTTATAGCAGATTTTATCAATATATTGCACATGTATGATGTAAGGTGTTTTGTTTCTTTGATTAATTAAATAATTATATAAAAAAGGGTACTACAAATTTTGTGAAAGATTACTGTGAATTGTTATAAGATGACTTATTTATCAAGATCAATACGATTAGTTATCGTCTTAACCTACAAAACGGAACAACCATATAGCCTCAAAACTTTAATGCGTAGGTATAATATGGTAGACATTCATGAAAAACTCATTTTTCCTTTTATAATATTACTTGATGCAACCACGAGTAAAACATTTAATCCAAACTTCTAAAATTGTTATGCTTGTGAAACATTTTCTTGAGATAGTACTATTTTTCTAACTGAAATCGATCCGTTCGTGAGCTAGTTTTAGTTATTTCACTAATAAATATTAATAAAAGATAAAAAAAAAAAGGGACACAGACGCAAAATCTTAAAAGGTTTCAACTCTCAACCTCATCTATAGAATTGTAACTACATGAATTTACTAATAGCAAGAATAGAAAGATTGTATTTTTCTCTTTTGAGTTAACTAGTTGGGTATGACGAGTAATGATTTTATAACATTAACTCTTGTTGATTAATACAAAATTTATTTACCAAAAAAGAAATAACACTATAATAAAAGAGACATGTAGTGGCAATAGATTGTTTTTAGATACTGCTGCAAAAATATTTAATGGCAATTGAGTAAATGGCATTGCATTCATAGTCACTAAAAACTGTAACGATATTTATAAAGTGTTGGTACTAAATACACATATTTATTATTGCCGCTAAATATAATATAACAACGATTATATTATTTTCTCTAAATCTTTTATTTGTTGTAGTGTAAATAGATTGATTCTTGACAAATCTTACATAATCAGAAGATAGATAGGATAAATATAAGATTTTTCCATTCTAATCTTAGCATATATACAACTTTGCTAGAAAGACATAAAAGAAAGTGAAAATTTAGAGGATAAAGTAACTCTGAGTTTCAAGAAACTAAAGGATGGAACTTTAAAATGTAAGTAAAGCTCTAATATAGGTGAAAGAGGGAATAAGACCCTTTTGGATCCAAGAGGAACCACACCAAAGCCACAAAATCCACACATATAATATGAGAAGGAATGAAAACAAAATACTTGATAGATTCTTGGAGCTATTTTAATTTTTCTATTTCAGAATAAAAGATGATTCATACCTACAAAGAGTGTATACAAAATTCAAAAAATGAAATTTGAAACAAATTGAATCATGAGAATATCAAGACCTCTTTGTAGACACGTGATTTTTAACCCTTTCCGAGTTTCATTCTATTGTTTAGCTTTAAAAATCTATTTTTATGTCTTTTCTTTATTTTAATTTTTATTTCATTTTAAGTGAATTTTACTTGAGAAAATTGAAAACCACAAAAATAGTCGTGTTTTTTTTAGACTATACTCCTTTTTTTATTTGCAAGCAAATTGAAAGATTACAAAAAAAAATATGTTCTTTGAATTTTCTCATATTAATATTTAGGTAATATTATATTGTGGGTTATTTTAAAATAAAATAAAAAAGATTGAACCCAATAGAAAGTTATCACATACCAAATTCTATTCCAATTTTAATCAAAAGCATATTCCATTGCAAATGAGAATATTCCACATTTCCCTCCCAATTTTTTTAGTCTTATCCAAAATTCATAAGGATATTTTAGGAAGATTAGAATAAACATAGATCACACTTTACTCTAAAACCTAGTTTATAAAATAAAAATAAAAATGACTCAAGGACCTAGAGGAAGAGCCACCGCAGCAGCTGGAAAAAGGAAAAATATATTGGCTAAAAAAGAGAGCTGCAACCTTCTCTTCTCAATGAAACCATTCTTATCCTTTCATGATCTTTCACCATCTAAAAGAATTAATTATCTAACCATTACGTTGCTAGTTTTAGCTATCATATTACCTTTAAATAACCTCAAAAAATCAGTCATCGATCTCCACGAAAACAACAATTTTTCTCTCAACTATTCCACCACTGTTATCCTCTGCTAAGTACCTTTAAAATATCGCTTCAGCCGGTGTCATAAAGGGTGTCGAGGTTTCTTATTTGATGTTGCCGTCAGGATATTTTGTGCAAATAGCATTCGTTCTAACTTTTTAATTCAAAGTTCTTCTATATAAGGTACATTTCTCAATCTATATATTGTTTTATATTCTTACAGTTCATTGAACTATTTTGAGTGTGTTGAATAAGTGTTTATTTGCTCTTAAAAAAATGAAATTGGTTGAAAAATATTTAAGATGCACTACATATCAATTAAAATTGATAGACATTGTTATCTTGTTTTGTATAGATTCTTATCGGATATGAAGGTGGACAGTAAGATAAATTATTTAATCACTACAACCTCTTAGTAAATAGATTTCGGATCCAAACATTCGTTTAAGGTCCCACCAATGTGTAAATGAATGAAGAGGGACAAATTGATTATCTCAAAATAGTAAAGTAAATGCTCCAAGCGTTAAGCCCTAATGAGGACACAAATAATCTTAATTGAGATAGCAATTTTGCGTCTGTGCTAAAGACAATTAATAAAATATTTTTTACAAGTTGACAGAGTAGTAAGTATTAATATATGACTTTAGACGTGTACAATAAGTTGAAAAGTTTGCATGAAGAATTTATTTAATATAAAAAAGATTTATATATTGAAATAATGAAATATTTAAAAAGCAAACCATTTTATTCTTACCATAAATCTTAAGATTCCTTAATTTGTGAAATATATTTTCCTCTTACTTTATAATTTACAATTCCTTAACTATTAATTTTTTCTAATACCACTTACCATATATTATATGATTCAACTCCTTATATTATTAGGATATTATTTATCCTGCAATGAACTTTTGTCTTGAATTAGTAAAATAGATTATCCAAGAGTTAATTCCTAATGAGGGCACTAATAATATATCATCCTAATTGAGATCGTAAGTTTGTGTTTTAGATAAAAATAATTAATAAAATTGTGTTGGCTTATATGAGTCCACCACAAGTCCAAATATCAGATCCTTTGACATAACCATTTAATAGAATGTAGAAGTTAGATGTTAAAGGTAAAAGACGCAACGTATTTATGTGGAAACCTCTTTCTTGAAAGGAGAAAAAACCACAACCTTCATTACATGATTTCTCAATGCTCCACTAACTTTAACCAACTTGTAATTACATATTTGAGTAATTACAAAGGATTAAACTGTTAATCCTACCAACCTTGTAATACATCTATTACAAGACTATTGCAGTCACTCTACCACCCACACATCAACTCACTCTAGTTGAATCTCTTAAGTAACTCTACTCAAGAGAACACCAAATAAATAATGAAAGGAAACTTGACTAAAATATTGATGATTCGACTTACTAACTCTAGTTAATCCAATTCAAACAAAAGACTTAGACGAGAAAACAATCTACTATCCTTGATAACTTAGGAGTAAATTTGCAATATAAGAATACAAGAGATAAAATTTATAATACAACTAAAGACGTGGCAACACTCGATTAGGTTCCTTGTTGAGCATTAACAATGTTTTTCTTTGGAATGACTTTTGATTTTTTAGATAAATTTATTTGCAAAAATTAGGTTTTGATATTGTCACTTATTGTTCCTTTTATATGAGAGATAAAAATCTAGGACACATGCTATTAGTCGAGGTGGTCTATGTATGCAGTGCCTAAGCTATAGTGCCCACCAAAGCTCGCAGAAAGTACAATTTAATAGTTGTACACAATTCGATATTTGTAGGTCAAAACCTTCGCAAAACAACTTATATAGTTCTATTGATGGACAATTTAAACTTCTTCATCAAGGGTTTCTTATTTTTAAGTGAACATGTAATGTTGTTATTACTCTCTACGCCACTATGTTTTTCTTCCTCAGACTCTTTCCTATTGATCACTTCATCTTCATCACAAACATTTTCATCTTCATCATCATAAATAATACTGTTGTTATTATATGGTTCTTCATTATCAAGAATAAAGTCATCATCATCTCATGATTACACTATCATGTTAAATATCCTATTTTTATACTGCTAAAACTCAGTAGGATACTTTAATGCACGAACAATGATTTAAGCTTCGATCGAATTGAATATATCATTAGGCTTCTTCTCTATGGAGAAAGAATTGATTAACATGCTATTGATCTCCATTCATCTTACACTCTAACAAGTAAAACAGTTGAGGGACTTAAAGTTTATCCAGTCCCTCTCTTATGTACACCTTATTCTTGAATTTTAAAAAAAATTATTTGATTGTAAGAAGAATAGAAATCAAAAGTATGCTAATGAATTCATTCTCCACAGGAAAAAAATCTGTTGAAATATTCGAGTTGTTTCAATATTCTATCATTGGTTGTGCATTAAAACATCTTTCAGAGTTTGAGAAATTGAAAAATAGAATATTCAATATGATAATGCAACTCAGAGACGATGATGACTTTATTAATGATGGTGAAGAAGAAGATGACAATACTAGTACTCTTTATTATGATGAAAATGATAGTGTTTATGATGAAGATAAAGTGATCAAGAATGAAGAGTCCGAAAAAGAAAAATAGAGTGGCGTAGAGAGCAACTACAACGTTACTTGTTCTCCTACAAATAAGAAATCCTTGATGAAGAATGTTAAATTTTCCATGAAGAAAACTATGAAAGTTGCTCTTCTAAAGATACAAAATAATTGCAATGCAATTAAAGGGACAATGAAAAACATCACCATAGAGTTAAAGAAAGCATTCGAGATTGAATTTGTTCTACAATTGAATGTTATTGATAAACAAGGAACACTAGGAAAGAGGATATCAGTGAACATGTCCAGCGAAAGTGTAGAAGTTTCTCTTTCTCATGTAAGACAACTTTATTCAAAGTTTTTTTTCAAAAAACAGTGTGCAACAGAGTGACAAGGTAATTTTAAGAAGATGGAGACTGACCAGCAAATTCAACACAAAAAACATGATAGTGACATAGAAAAAGAGAACAATAAATCAATCTCTACACAACGTCAGAATCTTAATACAGGATCACCAACAAAAGAGTGCACATGTCACGACCCAAAAATAGGTGTGATGACACTTGTATTATCCAACCAAAAATTTGGTTCTCACATGTAAAAGCCACTAAGTATTACAATAGATTCAAAAAGTACAAGTCTGAATGTCCTTATTTATATAATAGAACAAGAGCATACTGAAAGTGGAAGAGGAGTATACAGAGATGACAACCAACTACCTCACAACTCTCCACAGTAAGCCGAAGACGTAGAAGAGAAGAACAAGTAATCACAAAGATCCAAGCTCGTAATCTACTCAAGGGTTGTAATAAGGGAATGAGTACCAACGACACGGTACTCAGCATGTAAATGGTTAACTCAAAGTAAAGCAATATAGAATTCATATAATCATAACACTCAATCGAACCTCCACAACTACAACCTTTACAAAATCAACAAAACATAATTGTTCACATTTAATATAGCACATAGCATGTATAACAACGCCCCAATGTATAAATGTGACCATTATAGAGCATCATATTCATCAATCACAATTTCCATCAATAGGCACTCACAAGGTTCATAAATGGTAATGATGTGCAATGCAATGAAATAAAATTGTAATTATAGTGATGCGCGTCTGTCCTAACGATACACATCTATTGAGACTTGGGTCGTAAATCATGGGTGACTCATAAGGTCCATGTATCCACTGGAACTATTTTCCTTCGGCACATATCAATTGCCAGAACCATTTCACTTTGGCATCGCCAGAATAATTTTCCTTCGGCGCATATCAATAGATCTTATCACAGTGTTTCTGAACCAATGCTAAGTATGTTCACATAAATAAATGAGGAGATGAAAATTTATTAATTACAATCCATATCAACACAATCATGATACATTATCAATAGAGAATTAATGAAACCATTCAAATCATCCACAACGCATCATACATCAATATACCATCTCAAAATGATCATGTCACCACAAATATCAAACCACTCACCAAATCCAGTTACTCTCCGGTACACATAATATGAAAAGTATGAGATTCTATATTCTTAACAAAGGTTAAGAACTTCACTTTTCTCAAAAAATAAACAATCACTGTGGTAGTTGAGCATTCATTTTCCGTTGGGTCTCTAAGTTACCACAATCTATTCAAATAAGTAATTACAATAAGAATTTGAAGTTAACAACACCAATATGAAAGATTTTTGAAAATTGGGTCAAATTGACCCAAAAATCCATTTCTAAAAAATCTAGAGTTAAATTTTGAAATTCTTTTAAAATCATGTTACCCAAAGAATTTTGAAATAGTTAGTGAAATTGATACCAAAAACGGAGTTGAAATGAATCTGAAATCACCATTTTAACCAAGCTTTATGCTCTTGAAACCTCCAAACTTTGAAGATCTAAATCCCTAATTTGATATTTAAAATCATGAATAATAAATGGGAAATAAATATTAAGGGTCACAAATACTTACCCAAATATATCTAAAAATAACTTTGAAATCGCTTCTACCGAGCTTCACATGATCGCGAAGCACACACAAATGAATCTGTTTGATTGAGACGGACCACACGTGATCGCGATACACCATAAAATGACTCTAGGTGATCACGAGAGAAAGTCTCACAATCGTGATGAAAAAACACTGGCACCTCAACACAACAACATCAGCAATTCACACAAGATACAAAATCACTGAATGGACCCTCGAGATTCGTTCGAACTCCGAATGCATAAACCTACCTAACTAAACTCAACTTTCCACACTCAATGGAACCATCAAAACATGGATATAAGGTCTCATTGATCTGATACTCGTGAAATTCGCAATACACTAATTTAACACTCAAAAATAGAAAATTTCCTTCGAAACCTCAGAAAATTCAACCAAGACATCACGTAGGCCTAAAATCATCCCCGAATCCAATTAAATTATCAGAAATCTAATTCAAGTGTTCGAACTCTAAATGTTGACCAACGTCAGCTCAAGGTCTAAATTTACTTAAACTTCAAACTCAAGGCCTCCATTCCATACAAAAACTCCAAAATAGAAAACGACAACACTCCTAAACAAAATTCCACATTTCGAAGATGATGGAATTGATGAAATTCCATTCCTAGACTTGAAACTCTATTTTTTTTAACCAAAAACCACTTTTAACATCTTTGAACCTTCCAAAACTAAAAGATTCCAAAAACAACAAATTTTAAATCAAATTTCAAAACCAACTTCATAATCTGACCAAATGACTCAAAACATTTATCGGGAGGGGTAAAATGATAATATTATGAAAATTTCCAAAAAGGACCTTCATGGTCATTACATTATCAACCACAAGAAACCATGTTCATCCTCAAATATAAAGTAAAAGAAAGTACTTGAAAATTTGAGGATATTTGGCACACATGTCGGACTTTGTCTCCCAAGTTTCCTCTCAAACTAAATGGTGCTTCCACTGCGCCTTCATTGAAGCAATATCCTTTGTCCTTAGCTTTCGAACTTGCCTATCCAAGATAGTTATAGGCTCCTCCTTGAATGATAAGTCTGGACTCAAAACCACAAAATCAAGTGAAATCAGATAGAACTTATCTGGCACATACTTTCAAACCATAGAAATCTGAAAAACTGGATGCACTACTAAAAAGATAGGGGGCAAGTCCAACTTAAAGGCCACCTATCCAATCTACCCCAAAATATCAAAAGAGTCGATGAATCTAGGGCTAATCTTTCCCTTCTTCCCAAATCTCATGACACCCTTCATGGGTAACATTCAAAGCTAAACATGATTGCCCTCCATAAACTCCAAGGCTCAAACCCTCCTATCCGCGTAACTCTTCGTTCAACTTTGGGCTGTCCAAAATCTACTCTAAATAAAATGGACCTTCTCCATCAAATCTCTAAGAAATTTTTTGTCTAAGGAGTTCGTCTAAACTGCATCTAAACAACCAATCAGAGAACTACACCTCCAACCATACAACACCTTAAAAAAGGCCATCTGAATACTAGAATGGTAATTGTTGTTGTAAGAAAACTCTGCTAAAGGCAGGTATTGGTTCCAATGAGCACCAAAGTAAATCAAACACACCCGAAGCATGTCCTTTGACACCTGTATTGTCTTTTCAGATTGTCCATCAATCTGGGGTGAAAAGTTATACTCTTGTCTAACTGAGTACCCAAACAATACTGTAAGGCCCTCTAGAAGTTAGAAGTAAAGAGTAAACCTCGATTCAAAATAATAGAAAAGGGCACCCGTGGAACCATAATATTTGACTGATGTAGAGTCGAGCTTACTTCTCTTTCTTGTAATTCACCTGAACCGGAATAAAATGGGTAGACTTGGTCAACTTATCTATAATTACTCAAATCAAATCATAACTACCCACGGTGGTAGGAAAACCCATTACAAAGTCTTTGGTAATACGCTTCCACTTCAACGTAGGAATGGACATACTTTGAGACACACCACTAGGCCGTTGATGCTCACACTTGACCATTGGCAAGTCAAGCAGCTAGCTACAAACTCAACAATGTCCCACTTCATACAGTACCACTAGTAATGCTGACTCTAATCATAGTACATCTTGGAAGCTACTGGATGAATAGAGTATCTAGAGTAATGAGCCTTCCCCAAAATAAATCTGACCAACTCACCCATCTTGGGCACACAAATTCTACCCCCAATACTCAAGATTCCATCGGAATAATGTGTCGCTTCGTCAGCTTCATCCCTCAACATCTTTTCCCGAATAAAATACAACTTCTCATCATCAAACTACTTCTCTAATATGCTTAATCAAAGAAGACTGGGCCTCAATAAATACCATGACACCATTATCATTTGAGATCTGCAACCCAACAAGGTTTTTTCTAATCTATGAACATTCCTGGCCAATGGCCTCTCCTCAACCCAAATTGCAGCAAGACTTCTTATACTAGAAGTCTACTTACTCAAGGCATCTGCTACCATATTAGTCTTCCCTGGGTAATATAGAATAGATATGTCTTAGTCTTTCAACAATTCAAGCCATCTACACTACCTCAAATTTAGATCCATCTGACTGAAGATACAGACTCCGATGATCGGTGAAGACAACACAATGAACACCATACAAGTAGTGATACTATAACTTAAGTAGAAAAACCACGACTGCCACCTCCAAGTCATGAGTAGGGTAGTTCTTCTCATGGGTCTTTAACTATCTAGAAGTATAAGAAATTACCTTTCCCTTCTACATCATAATGCCATCTAAGTTGACCCCTAAATCATCATAAGCCCACATCCTCCTCGGGTAGATTCAAAATAGGTGACAAAGTCAACAACATCTTATGCTTTTGAAATAGTGGAGAAACCTTGTACAACCCATCTGTAGTAGCCTGCCAACCCAATAGAACTCTAAATCTCAATAGGAGAAGTAGGTCTTGTCTAACCTCTTACAGCCTCAATCTTGGCTGGATCCACCCAAATATTCTCTTTGGACACCACGTGTCCTAAGACTATCACTGAATCAAGCCAGAACTCACACTTTAGGAATCTTGCATACAATTTCCCTTCCCTTAACTTTTGAAGAACTATTTTCTATTGTAAAGCATTATCCTACTTGGTTTTATGTACACCAAAATATCATCTATGAAGACAATCTGTCACTCCCCGAGCCTACACCATGGATGTAACTGGCACTCGAGAACCATTGCTGGCCCCAAGCGAACCCCTGTCCTGGCTCAACTCTCAGCGGAAGACTTACTCATCAATATAGGAACTCAAATGCAAAGATTTAACTCAAATGCAAAGATTTAACTCAAATGTCTCAAATATATAACTTAGAATATTTAAGTATTCAACTAGCCAAAAAGGCAACTTAAGTCTTAAACATTTGCAATGGAAATGGAAAAGACTCCTTAAAACTCTACTGTCTATGAAGCCTCTAATAACTATGAGGGAAGTCGGGACAAGAACCACGACATCCTAACAAACTGAAAAGTAAATGGGAATCCTTCGAAGCAAGGAGGCTAACCAAAGCAACTCTAGAACTGCAAGTGGTATTAATGGTGCACCTGTTGATGATCCTGAACTCCTGTATCTGCATCATAAAAAGATGCAGGCCAAATGAGTTCAGTACATAGAATGTACGAGCATGCAAGGAAAACTCAAAAGCACAGACATAAGCTAGAACTGGTAAAAAGGAAGAACATACTCACCTCATCTCAACTCAACTCAACTAAAGGATACTCAAACTCAGAAATGCTCAACTCAATTCAATATGAAAGCAACAATAAAGATGCAGTATAAAGAAAGCTTTTAAAGAAGTAAATAACAACTCGAAGTACTTAAGACTACAATAACCAACCAAGAGGGGATCTAGATTTCCTCTTATACAAGCCTCATATGGCACCATACATGTGTTGGAATGATAGCTACTATTATAAGCAAACTTTATAAGTGGCAAATGATCAGCTCAATTTCCTTTGAAATCTAGCACACACACTCGTAACATATCCTCAAATTGATAGTATGCTCATCTTGGTCGTCAATCTAAGGATAAAATGTGGTATTAAGGTTTACCTAAGTCCCCATCCCCTTTGGAAATATTTCCAAAAATGTGTTCCAACTTATGAACTTCTCTCTTAAATAATCCATATAGTGACACCACACAGTTTACCAATCTCTCTAATATATAACCCTGAATAATCCACAGCTGAAAATGTGGTCTTGACCAACAAGAAATGGGCTGATTTTGTCATTCTATCGATAATTACCCAAATGGAACCAAGCTTTCGTCGAGAGCATTTTAAAACATGTAACAAAGTCCATATTTATTAGCTTCCACTTGCATAATGGAATGGGTATCTCTTGAGTCATCTAATTGGGTTTCTGGTGCTCGACCATCACTTACTAATAGTTAGGACATTGTGCTACAAACTCAATAATCCTTTCTTCATCCTATTCCATCAATAAATCTCTTTAATATCATGATACATTTTCATAGAACATGGGTTAATATAATATCGCGAATAGGGTGCTTCTACAATTGTCTAATGTCGAAGACCTAAAACATCTGGAACTCATAATCGATGTCCATATCTAAGGATTTCATCTTCTGCTATATTAACAACTAAAGAGTCATGTTGCTTACCCTTGTCCTTGAGATGCTCGAATATGGGATCCTCATGTTCTTGTGTTGTCAACTCCACAACCAGAGATAATATGGTTTTGCCCAAAATTGTGACCCCCTTCATCAAAATCTAACAACCTCACCCCCAAAGTTAGCTAGTTGATGAAGTTCTTAGGCTATCTCCCACTTCTCCACTCCCAAATATGATAAGTTTCCCATAAATTTATTACTTAGGGCATCCACTAATACCTTTTCCTTCCTTGGATGGTACAAGATGTCCACGTCATAATCTTTCGGCAACCTAATCCATCAACGCAGTCGTAGATTCAATTCGTTTTGCCGAAAAATATATAGGAAGATTTTATGTTCTGTATAGAAATCAACATGCACAACATATAAGTAATGCCTCCAGATCTTCAAGGCATGAATAATTGTTGCAAACTCTAAATCATGGGTCGGGTAGTTTTTCTCGTGCTTTATTAGATTTATAGAAGAATATGTAATTACCTTATAATGTTGCATCACAACACAACCCAACATGATGCCTGAAGCATCATAATACACCACATAGCCCTTTGGACCCTCTGGTAAGGTAAAAAATTAGCGTTGAAGTCAATATATCTTTCAGCTCACCGAAACATAGCTACTTTCTTAGTTATCTTAGTGAAAGGTGCTGAAAGTGAAGAGTATCCCTCTATGAACCTCCTATAATAGCTTTCTAACCCTGAAGACTACAAATCTCTATTGCTAACCAAGTCTTCACAACCTCAATCTTCTACATGTTAACCTATATACCATCATCTGACAAAATATGGCCCAAGAAGGCCACATAATGCACCCAAAACTCACACTTTGAGAGCTTAGAATACTATTTTTTTTCTCGGAGTACCTAAAGCACAATTCAGAGATTGTCTTTACGCTCTGAATCTAATTGTGAATAGCTGAGTTTATCATCGCTAAACAAAATCACAAAAAACTCTAAGAATGACATGTATATTCTATTCACTTGGTTCATTAAACTGATGGTGCATTCATCAACCAAAAAGACATCACAAGAAACTCAAAACGACCATATCGAGTCCGAAAAGCTGTCTTTGGAATATCACTCTTTTGAACCCTCACTGATGGTACCGTGAACGTAAATCAACTTTGGAGAAAAATCAGGCACTTTGTAGCTAGTAAAACAAGCATGGCAGCGGGTATTTTTATCTTTATAGTCACCATATTTACTTGTTGGTAGTCTATACATATGCGCAATGAACAATCTTTCTTCCACACAAATAATACTAGTACACCCTATGACGACGAACTTCACTTGATAAAGCCCTTATCTAACAAGACTTTTAGTTGCTCCCTCAATTCCTTTCATTCAGTTGGTTCAATTTTCTTTGAGGGAATTTTTATCGGTTAGACATCTAGTAATGTACCAATAGAAAACATTTAGTCTCCTTTTCTGGGGTAATACCACGTAAGTCACTTGGAATGACATCTTGCAATTCATTAACCATAGAAAAGACACTAAGATCGATGGTACTAGGCAACCATCATGAACTCTAACAGTTTGAAAATATAGCCTTTAGCAATAAGTTTCCACACCCGAAGACATGAAATAAACCTACCTTTCAGTGTCACTGAATTACCCTTCCAGTTTCAAACTCGTGAGTAGAACCTTACAGTATTCACTCGACAGTCAACATTAGCATAACAAGGTGCCAACCAATCCATACCCATAATAATGTCAATGTCCAGCATCTATAGTTCTATCAAGTCTACAGAGGTCTTAAACCAGTTGATCTCTACTACACAGCCTCGATAAACCTTCTTGGCAATAATAGTGTCGCTAACTGGTTAGATACATCAAAAGGTCATCTCAATGATTCTGATACTATGGAAAACTTCCCAGCAATAAAAGGAATAACATACGACAATATGGAACCTGGATCTATGAAATGTATATGTAATTAATAATTGTAATTCAAAGAATTTGACCCATATTACTCAACTCTATAGCACGATCTGAGTGAAAGAAGGGTAACTTTCATAATGTTTGTAGCTTTTTTCTTATAGAATGTGGTGCACAGTATATTTATAAACAAGACTCTAAATGACACAGCTTGCAGACTCCCAAGGATACAACGTTGCTCTGATATAAAGTTCGTCAAACCCCAAACTAGAGGGGTGCAACCGGAACCTGATGCAAAAAACTTAGGCCTGAGCTGACGTCGCTGAACCACTTGCTAATGGCGCATGCTAGCCACACACAGTTAAGAAAAAAAAATAGTATCTCGGCTTAGAAATAAGCCTTGGCCAGCAAGGCTCCTGTAACAGCTCTACAATGAAAAGAACTACTACCAACAGTTTATATAAAGCAATAACCAGCTAGCACAGAAGCCTGTTTGAGACGTCGAGGCCACCATGGTATTTAGGAAAATAAAAACTCTATATGGGTAATCAAAGCCACCATGATCTCTATAAATAAGTTAAAAAAGATATATATCTAAAAAATCTGTCAAGCATCTATCAAACATCAGCCAACTAGAAGAAAAGGCCAATATGGCCAATAATGTGGCTATATAGCCCAACACACTAGTCTGCAAGCCTCTACGAATATAACACTTGGATGGGACAGGGCCCTGGCTACCCAAAATCTTTAAAAGAAAACAAAACAAGAAAACCTTTGGGACTCTAGCAACCCTTGGTAGAAAATAATCAACCAATGTGCTTGATAGGCAGCTATGCTACTCGGAAGATCTGTCTAGTCACCGCTCAGGACCTACAGGCATGGATGCAGTGCCCCAGGCAAGGGGTGTCAGTACAAAATAATGTACCGAGCATGTAAGGTAAGTTGAAAGCTGAAACAGAAGTATAAGTATTGAATGAAAAGGGAAGGGGTGAAATAGGAGTACAATACCTTATCTCCCTATAAAAAGAAGATATAAGAACATAACAAGAAATAACCTGACCTGGTCCCCATAAGCCGGACAGGTACAAACAACACACAATCTTGATAGGTCCTAACAACCACAAATAGTCGCTAAATACCCATATTAGCCCCCTTACCTGGATCCCAATGATTATTTAATCTGAATTGTTTGAATGAACATATGCCATGAATCAACGCAAATATGATGCTCTGTGGTACAATACATAAATGTTGCCCCGTAGGTACGTACAGCCTACCGAGCCTGTAGGCATGATCTACCTGACTCGTAGGCTCGGTCTACCCAGCCCATAGGCTTGGTCTACCTGGTCCATAGGCTCGGTCTACCCGGCTCACAGGCTCGGTATAAGAAACAATTTGTATGCTCAAGAACCCTGCAATGTCAGTTTCTGCTGAAGCCAAAACAAGCTCATAGGTGGTAGTGAGACGATAAAATATCACAACAACAACAAGAAATTATAATTAATCAAAACATAATTATAACATTCTTTTCTAGGCTACTAAGTAAGGAGTAGAATATCGCTGATAGATATTGTATCATAAGGTGGCATTCAACTCAATAGGATAAGGCTACAGGGTAGATATGATAAGGCCTTGCATACCTAAGAAGATGATATTTAGAAGGAAGAACTCGCTATGGTGTCTTAGAACCTTATAGATTGAACTTCATAAATCCTTTATGTTTTTTTTGGAGATTAGGTGTGGAGAGGAAATCTTGAATTGAAAACCATAAGATTCTAGAAGAGAATCATGAACTTGGAGCCTTTAGATCTTGTGAAATTAGAGAAATCCCTTTTTTGGAGTTCTTGATTTTTAGAAGAAGGAAAATGAGGGATTTTGAGAGTTGCTATACGTATAATGTAGTGATTAGGTTATAAGATGGAATTAGGGAAGTTAATTGAAGGTAAAAGTTCAAGAATACCTTTCTTGGAACATAAGAAAATTATAAAAATCAAAGAAAATAATATTTTAATGAATCCCTTCGGCAAATTCAGTGATCTGGAGGTCCCTTTGCCAAAATATTCAGAAGATCACCAATTGGGCTATAGATCGCCAAAAAATACAGAGATTGAAGGTTTTCGGGACATTTCATTGAGGTAATTTGGTGATTCACAAGATTTCTTAGTCTGGACATGTTCCACTTAAACAACCATAACGCTTTTCTCTGGACTTTTATTGATGCAAACTTTGTGGTATTGTAAAAAAGACTCATATATCTTTAATTTATATAGTATAGGATACCTAAATCTTTATATTCTAAGAGATAATGGTCATTTGAATTTGACCTTAATATGAACTAACGTGAAATTATAGCTGATAAAAATGCTTTGAACATGGCTTGGTGTTTGAGGTATGTCACGACCCTAATACCCATCATATACACTTACTATATTTAGTACATTACCTTAACATATGTTTTCTTCTTAGAAATCATCAGGTTCGGTCATATACACCTATGGGGGATGGTACAAATCTTCGCTAAGAAGTTCTGAGGCGTTACAATATCTCCCCCTTGGGATCAATCATCCTCGAATGAAGATCACGGCTAGAAAAGACATGTGATAGAGTAAGTGATGTACCATAGATTGAGGGTACTTTAATGCTTTAAATTTGGGCTTTTGCTTGTGTCTTAAGCATTTGTTAGTTGATATGATGGTATTTTGCTTAGATTTTGTAGGAAAATACGTTTTGTAGCAGTCTGTATAAAATGAGATGAAGCAGTAGCAGTTTGGTGTTTGACGAGTCATCCTATGAGTCGTAGACCTTTCTATGAGCCGTAGGATTGATTCGTATAATGAAGTAGTACAGATTTGGGGCTAAGTGTAAAACGATGGAAGCTACTGACGAGAAGTAGTCACTTCTACGAGCCGTATAAATGAGTCGTGGAAAAGTTCAGAGAATTTGAGCTGCAGTACTTGGTTAACGAGATGACAGGACTGTTCATACTAAGTTCTATGGGTCGTAGAACATAAACCGTAGAAAAGATCAGAAGAAAAGTTGAAGCTTTTTTTTTTAGGACAGTTCCTATTAACCTTAGGACTTCCTATGAGTCTTAGGAGTGTTTTCTTAGATTTCCTTTTCCTACTTTATTTAGGATTTGATGTCTATAAATATTAGTTGTAATTATTGTTTTTTTAATGTTAGACAATATGATACTTTTACTTTTGGATTTGAGAAATAACTTGCAACCATTTTGTGCATTTAATTCTTGAAGTGTTGGTTTATAGTACTGCTTTTTGTTTGTCAAATCAAGATTCTGGATTTCATCTACCCTAATTGTAAATTCATGATTTATTTTATTAATCATATTAAGAATTGTGATCTGTCAAGCATGAGTAGCTAAATCCACAACTAGGGTTATGAGAACCATGAGTAATTAATAAAGTAGACCTAATAATTAAGGAATCTTTGAATAGTGTTTATACATGTATTGTTGATCTCTTTGTTCTAAATGCTTTTTAACGGTGCGCAACATTAGAACACACCTTATTCCTACTTTCCCGATGAAGAAAGTAATGAATGGAAAAATATATTAAACAACAGAAATTTAGCGTTGATAATCCGCTATCTAATAGCATAACCTAAAGATGTGAGGGTTAATCTAGGGTCAAGGGTAAGGGTTAGTAAAGTGTACACCTGTAGACGACCAAGTTGTGTGGTTAAATTCCCTACTTAGACCATGAATCACTTAGGAGATACCTAACTTATCGACTTTGCATGTCAAACACTAGAAAATGGTTACTATTATAAGGTTTACTGCGTTAAGAACTTGCGTGGAACATATAAACCCTAGTTTCATCTCATATTGATCTTACAAAACTGTGAATTCTGTTTACTTGGTTACTTGTTACTAAAATCAATCAATCATTATTTTGTGTTACAACCCCCCTCCCCCTCTTTTTAAGGGAATAATCTGACTTAAAGTACAATCAACAGTAAATTGGCCTAAGTCTAGACCGTATTCCTCGTGGGATCAATTCAAACCTCTATTAGGTTATTTATTTGACAAACCACTTATACTTCTTTAGGGAGGTGTAATTTGGGTGTATCAAATTTTGGCACCGCTACCGGGTAATAAGGCTTTTCGATTAGATTAATTTTGTTACTGCACTTTAGTTAATTATTTCTTGATTTACGTTTTATTTTTTTTTATTTTTCCACATGTCTTATTCGTAGTGTATGCCAAGTACATGGAGTCAAGGTAATCCCCTGACCTCTTCCAATCTTGAATTAAGAAGAACTCTAAGAAAAATGGCCAGACCAGGTCATAATCTGGGACTGAATGATGATCCAAACAGAGAGGATCATGAGGAGGTGTCTGGAGTTTAATGTCTGGGAGTAGTAGAAGTGCCTAGAAACATTCAGAATAACCCTATCTTTGATATCCCTGAGAGAGTGCAAAATCAACAAGTACCCGATGTGCATCATAACTACATAGGTGAGCATAATATTACAGGACCATGGGTGCCATCGTTGTACCTCCATTGCCACACAGTCTAATGTTCGTTGTCACCAACAGATTGATGCAGATGCTTACGCCTAGGTTTTTTTTTCTGGGCTACCATCTGAGGACCCATATGCTCATCTAATTAAGGTCACCAGTGTTTGTATGAGTAGTGTGGGAAGATCTTGACATGGATGCAATAGGGTTAAGGGTGTTTCCACTATTATTGACAGGTGATGCTTCTGTATAGTTATCTGAGTTGTCTTATAACTCAATCACAATTTGGGACGAGCTATACAAAGTGTTCTTAGATAAGTTTTTTTTTCAGTGTCAAAGAAGATGAAACTTAAAGATAGAATCCATAATTTTGTGGCTTCACCTTCAGAATCAGTTTGTGATGCATTGGATAGATTCACTGATTATATGAGAAGTGTTCCAAATCACCGAATTGATGATGAATTGCTCAAGGAGTTATTTTATAGAGGATTAGATGACAATGGTAAAGCGGTGTTGGACACCATTTCTGGAGGATCGTACGGAGCTAACACATTTCTACAAATAGCAGAGAAGTTGGAAAAGTTTGCTAGAAATAATAAAGCTTGGAGCACTAGAACAACGGATACAACAGAGAGCACTTTTTCGATACAAGCCACACAAAATCAATTCAATGATAATATTCGTGAAGAGATGGCATAGTAGGGAAAAAATATTGGCTTAGTACTGAAAGATGTGAGTGGGAATGCAAAAAAATTTAATGAAGTACATTACCCTAATAGAGCTCTACCGGCCGATGAGTATATGGATGAAGAGGATGTGAATTTTGTGAATGATAAGACGGAGGGTTTCTAGCCCAACGTCTAAGAATCCAAGATAATTGGAGCCAAGGTCAAGGAAATTAAGGTCAGAAATACAGTAATTACAATTGTGAAGGGAACTATAATCTTGATAACAACTATAACAGAAATGGGTGCTAGCATAAATCTAATGTCGTTGTCTGTGTCCAAGAAGTTGGGCTTCAGAGGCCCCAAATCAACTACAATGCGGCTACTTATAGGTGATCAGATTATGAAGAATCCATTTGGGGTGCTACAATATGTTTTTGTTAAAGTTGATTTTGTGATATTAGACTTTGAGGTTGACTTTAAAGTGCCTATCATAATAGAGATACCATTCCTTTCTACTGGACTTCTTTAGTTGATATGAAAAGAGGGTATATGAAATTTTGATTGAACAATGAAGAGGTGACATTCAATACTTGCATATCAATGAAGTATCAAAGTGATCTCAAATCAGTATCTGTTGAGAATTATACTATTGAGGAGAAAGCAGAGGTATCTATTGAGGAGTGATTAGGTGCGGAAGCACTAGCTATCGTGATCATGAATTTTGATGGAGAGTGCATTAATGAGTACGATGAGTTAGTTACTACACTTAATGGGGTGGAATATACTCATCTCCCACCAAAGAAGCTGGATCTAGATCTGAAGAATCGAGAAACTCCGCCTGTAAAACCATCTATCAATGAGCCTCTAAAGTTGGAGTAAAAGGCTCTCCTGTCTAATTTACGGTATGTGTTCTTGGGCTAAAATAGTACTTTCCTTGTCATTATTGCTGCCGATTTAAATGAAGGGCCAGTAGAGCTTTGATATCGGTGTTGAAGCGGTTAAAAAGGGCGATAGGATGGACTATTGCTGACATTATAGATATTCCACCGATATAGGTTCTCACAAGATCCAACTCATGCCTGATAGTAAACCAAGTATTGAGCAGTAGAGAAGATTGAATCCACCGATGCTAGAAGTTATGAAGAAGGAGATTATCAAGTGGTTAGATGTTGGGGTAGTATATCCGATCACTGATAGAAAATGGGTGTGTCCGATTTAATGTGTGGAAAAGAAGAGAGGAATCACTATGGTTCCTAAGACAAAGAATGAGCTTGTCCTGATGAGTCATGTCATAGGTTGGAGGGTCTACATGGATTACCGCAAGTTGAATGCATGGACAGAGAAAAATCACTTCCTAATGTCATTCATGGATCAAATGTTAGATCGTCTCAGTGGAAAGGGTTGGTACTGATTTCTACATGGGTATTAGAGCTACAATCAGATCTCAATAGGTTCGAAAGACCAAGAAAAGACTACTTTCACTTGTCCTTATGGGATGTTTTCTTTCAATACAATGTCATTCGGGTTGTGTAATACACCACCGACTTTTCAACATTGCATGATGTCTATATTCTCTGATATGGTGGAAGATACTATTGAGGTATCTATGGATGTTTTTTCTGTGGTTAGTGACTCATTTGATGATTGCTTGGAACACTTGGGTGATGTTCTAAAATGCAATGAAGAATGAAATCTTTTCCTAAACTGGGAGAAGTGTCACTTCATGGTGAAAGAGGGTATAGTTTTAAGTGATCGGATTTCACAAAAAGGCATCAAGGTTGATAGATCAATGGTCGAAGTGATTGAAAAGTTGTCACCACCCATCTCGGTGAAAGGTGTTAGAAGTTTTCTAGGTCATGCTTGTTTCTATAGGAGATTTATCAAAGGTTTATCCAAAATTGCACACATATTATACAAGTTGCTCGAAAAGGAGACTAAATTTGAGTTTGATAATGCTTGTCTAAAAGCATTTTAGGGGATGAAAGAGATGTTGACTTCTGGACCAATTATTATTTCACCGGATTAGGGCCAACTGCTTGAAGTTATATGTGATGTGAGTGGAGTGGCACTTGGCATTATATTGGGGCAAAAGTAAGAAAAGATTATTCATCCTATATGTTATGCTAGCAAAGCACTAAATGTTGATCAAAAGAACTATACTGTCACTGAACAAAAATTGGTTATTGTAGTCTTCGTGATTGAAAAGTTTAGATCCTATTTGCTTGGTACTAAAGTCATTGCGCACACTGATCATTCATCATTGAAGTATCTTATGGCAAAGAAGGATGCAAAATTGAGACTGATTCGATGGGTGCTATTGTTACAAGAATTTTATTTTGAAGTAAAAGATAGAAAGGGAATAGAAAATCAAGTTGCTTATCACTTGTCCAGATTAGAGGAAGAGGCAATGTTGAAATTAGCTAATGGAGTTGAAATTGATGATACGTTCCCTAGTTCACAGATATTCGCTAATTATTTGACGAGTGATGTGGTGCCTTAAGAGTTTTCATTCCACCAAAAAAGGAAATTCATGTCTGATGTGAAAAAAAAATTATGGGAAGAGCCTTATTTGTTTCGTTTCTGCACAGATGGGATTATTCGCCGTTGTATTCATGAGGTAGAGATGATGAGTATATTGGAAGCTTTCCATTTGTCTCTTATTGGTATCCATCATAGTTGTATGTGGACTGCTAATAAGATCTTCTAGTGTGGGTATTATTGGCATACTATCCACCAAGATGCTCATGATTTTCCCAATTCTTTTGATTATTGTCAAAGAGAATGAGGTACTTCAAGGAAGTAAGAACTCCCATTGACTTCTATTCTTGTGATTTAACTGTTCGATATTTAGGGCCTTGACTTTATAGGTCTGTTTGTTAATACAAATGGAATTAAGTACATACTTGTAGTGGTTGACTATGTATCTAATTTAGTGAAAACTTTCGCGCTTTCAAGCAATGAAGGAAAGAGGTTCACCGCATTTCTGAAAAAGAATATCTTCTCTAGAGTTGGTACACCAAGTGCGATTATTAGCGATGGAGGTTCTCACTTTTGTAATAAGTTGTTCAAGGCATTTCTTGAGGAGTATGGTGTTTGAAACAGTGTAGCAACTCCTTACCATCCGCAGTCTAGTGGGCTAGTTGAAGTTTCAAATAGAGAGATTAAGCAAATCCTAGCAAAGACTGTGAATGCGAATAAAACTGATTGGTCTAGAAAGTTTGATGATGCTCTATGGGCCTATCACACTACTATCAAGGCTCTCATTGGTATGTCTCCCTACCAACTTGTGTTTGGGAAGTCTTGTCACTTGCCTGTAGAGTTAAGACATGAAGTGATGTGGGCACTCAAGAAGTCGAATCTAGATTTGGATGTTGCATCAAATAAGAGGTTGAATGAGTTGAATGAACTTGATGAGTTTCGCCTAAAAGCATATGAAATTTCAGCCTTGAATAAAGAGAAGATAAAGAAGCACCATGATCAAAATATCAAAAAAAATGAATTTGTTCCTGGTAATTTGGTGTTTCTATTAAATCAAGGTTGTGATTGTTTCCTAGAGGGCTCAAATCAAAGTGGACGGGACCATACAAATATTTTCACATAGAGTGGTTGAACATGAGAATGAGGAAGGAACAAGATTCAAGGTGAATGGTCAAAGGATCATAATCTACTTGGGGCAACCAGAGGAGGACAAAAAGTCGATCAAAGAATGGGATCATGATGAAGTCTGAGTAGTCAAGGCGGCTGCGTCGTGCCACGAATCAAGCGCTACTTGGTAGGCAACCCAAAATGTAATCAATCTTGTTTGAAAGTTTTCTAGTGATTTTGTAACACCTCAGAAATCTAGTAGACTAAACTAGGCCTAAGTGAGAGGACTAGGGTCAAGGAAGAGGGCAAGAGCCAAGGAAAAAGGCTAAGGCAGCCTACTTTTTCTTTGACACTGCCCCACCTTCCACGACCACCACCACAGCCAGTGGTGAGGACCACGGCTCGTGGTATGGCTCGTGGTGGGCTAGGCAGTGGCTAGGTAAAAGCTGCCCAAGACAGCCGCCTCCACACGAGCCACTTCACGGCTCGTGGGAAGGCTTGTGGTGGTGCCTTAGATTTGTATGGGCTAAGGGAAGGTGTCCTAGCCACTGGTTCAAGACCACGAAGAGGACCACGGCTCGTGGAGCCTCTCGTGAAGAGTGGACAGTGGACTGCCAAGTGGGGGTTAAATGGGTCATTTCGGTTTTAATCAAACTAAAGCTATGTAATTTTGCCCAAGCCTAGGACCCCTATATAAATCATTTTAACCCTTTAAACTCACCATTCAAGTCATTATTTCCAAAACCCAAAAGAAATCCCAAAGCTCTTCTCTCAAATATTTCTCTCTCTAGAACTTGAAGAAGAAGAAAGAGTTCAAGCTAGGATCAAGGTCAAGTCTCCAATCATCAAGCATTTGTGAGCTTTGTAATCAAGGTATGATAGCTTTTCATCCATGGAATCCTTTCATCCATGGAGTCCCTAAGTTTTCCCCAATTGAGAAGATGAAATCCCCAATTTGAGTTAGGGTTTCTTCCAATATTGTGGGTATTGATGAATATTGATCCAATTGAGTGGATTATGATTATTTATGATTGAATTGAGTAAATTCAATGATATTAGTATGAATTTACATGTGCCCATGTCTAGAAAGATGAAATTGATGTAAGTGGATTTTATGCCATGAAAAGGAAAATTGAGGATTTAGAGGTAACCTTCTAGGATTGATGAGATACATTGTAGATTGCTTGAGAGTAAATCATATAGACATGAATTGCTTGAGAGTAAAGCATATAGATGTGAATTGATTGAGATTAAAGTATACATGATGAATTATGACTTGTAGGCTTTGAGATTAGAATTGTCTTAAGATTAAGGCATGTATGATGAATGATGATTAGTAGAGCTTTTAGAGTAAAGCTTACATGATGAACCATGATTATTAGGGCTTTGAGAGTAAAGCTTATATTATGAATTTTGAATTGTAGATAGAATTGTTGTGGAAGGATTTACCCACATGATTAACTCTATGATTGTATGAATGTGAAAGGTTTTCTCACGTAGAATGATTCTAGGTTGAAAGGCTTGCTCACCTAAAATGAATCTAAGTCAAGGACTATGAGATGTGATGAGTCTTGAGGTGATTTCCCAAGACCTTCATAAGAGAAGGATATGAGGTGATCTCCCATATTCCTAAGTTGGAAAGCATGAGGTGATTACCCATGTCATGTGATGATAAACATGAGGTGATTACCCATGTCATGTGAGGTGACTACCCTTATTATATAACTTTAAGAAGCAAGGCAAGAGGTGAATACGCATTAGCCTTTATACCAATGAACATAGAGGTGAATACCTATAATTCCTTAAAATGAACATGGAGGCGAATACCTATGATTCCTTAAAATGAACATGGAGGCGAATACATATGATTCCCTTATATGAAAATGGAGGCGAATACCTATGACTATACAAGTAAGGCAAGAGGTGAATACCCATTAGCCTTTATAATAGGCATAGAGGTGAATCCCCATGTCTATATAAGTAAGCTAAAGATGAGAATGATAGATGATGAGCTTGGATGATGGCCTAAGGTTGCCTACTTTGATGAGTAAGACTAGTGGAGGCTAATCCATGTCTTGGTTAAGTATGCTTTGAGGTTACTTTATGAAGTATTCATTTATGTTATGATGACTTATGTGCATTGATTGTGCTTATGGCTTATGTTGTTATCTTTTATTCTCATGGATTATGTCTTATGATGACTAATGCTTATGCTATGCTTAGGTTGATGATTTATGCTAGCTATCATATTTAGTACATTTTTGTACTAACGCATATTCTTGCCTACATTTCTTATCTAAATGTAGAATCCGGCGATACCGACTCTCATCCCCGTGGCTAGAATCATAGTAGAGCAAGATTTGAAGATTGGTGAGTCCTCATAGCATTCGAGGATTTGACCACTATTTCCTTATGTCTTTCATTTTATGTTTTGAACTATTGTATGGGCTGTGTCCCAAAAACTTCCATGTATTAGATGGTTTGAGACAAGTGTAATAGACTTCCGCTCGTTTTATAAAGACTTTGATTATGTTGAAAATATTTTAAATTTCTGCTAAATTCTATTATCTTATGTTATGAGAGCTAACTGGCTTGTATGAGGTCCTTCGGGATCTTGTACGCCATGTTACATCTAGGGTGTACCCCTGGGTCGTGACAGATTTTATGCTTTTAAGTTGAATTTTTGGCTAGAATAGGTTAGTCTATGGTCTGTGTCCAAACAATGTCATGAAAATGTAAAAGGAAGTCCTAATATTTGCTACATGTGCAGAAAAGAAAGAAAAATCTGGAAAATTTTCAAAGTGCAGAAGGTTCTACGGTTTGGTCCTACAGGTCGTAGGGCAACTTACGGACCGTAGGCCTGATCCGTAGAATCTTGGTGAAAGGTAAGTCATTGAGGACTAGATCTGTATATTCACAAATTTTCACTTCCCATTATCAAGGCAGTCATGGGTTAGGCAAATCATCAAGTGGTTTTCTAGTTCTAGGCGTCCAAGTTGGAGATACACTCACACAACTTTGAAATTCATCTAAAGGTATAGAATTCAGCCTAACTAGATTCAATTAGTGGAATTCAAAGTTGCTACTTGACCTAGGGTGTGTGATGCTTGTTTTTTATGCCTAAATTAATTAAATTACGCCCTTGGCATGAAAGTAGATGTGAGTGTTTTAGATTATGTATGACTGTGTTAATGAATTACTCCTAATGGTGATCTTGAATTAGGGTGAAACCACGGTGCTAAATTGTTAACTTGATTTTAAGTACCATTTCTAACCATAAGGATGAAGGAATTACATTGAAGATTACTATGTTGAAATGCATGATTTTGGATAGGTTAGGCTGCCAGATTTAAAAGTGTGCTAATTCATATAAGTTGATGCTGAAAATTCTAAAATTGGAGCTGACAACTTTGATCTATGGGTCGTAGGAATTCCTACAGAACGTAGATCAGTCCTGTCATCTTGAATGTACCAAAACAGTAACCTAAGTTAGGAATGACGGTTTGTCTTATGGTCTGTAGAAACTTTGACGGATCATACTGGTGAACAGTGACTCTAACTTCAAAAACTAAAAAGTTGACTTCCTTTCCTACGGTTGGTTCCTATGGCCTGTAGAAGCATCTACAGTCCGTAAGAACAAACCGTAGGACCCAAAACAGTATTCTTTTCTGCAAATTCATTTTGTTTTCTTTTGGTTTTGTAGTTTTATTTTCATTGCTTTCTTGTTTTGCTTTATATGTTTGGGTACTAACAAGTCTTCCATAGGTACAATGTTGTAAAAGAATATAAGCACTTACAAACGAAAGGGGAAGTTTTCACGACCCAAAGTACACCCTAGATGTGACATGACATGTAAGACCCCGAGAGGCCCTACACAAGCCACTTATCATATATCATACAAGATACTAGAAAAAAAGAGTTTAAAAGGTGGCATTTCATACAAAGAGTTTGACAAAAATGGAAGTCTAAACATAAGTCCCAAAGCCATCTATTAAATCATAAGAATGTGATTGGGACGTACCCCATCCATCACATACAAAATTTAAAATGGAAATGACATGAAAGCAATAAAAGACTCTTGGCCCTCGGATCATTAGGACTTTCCAATCTTCAAATACCCAAGAAAATCAACTAGCCACGAGTATGGGGAATAGAAGCATTAGACCCTACATAAGTAAAACAATGTAGGCACAAGTATGCATTAGTACATGGAATGTACTTAGTGTGAGGCAATATGCATAAATATAGGCATGATAACATAAGTAACTTTAACCGAGTAGGCATGATCATAATGGGACATTTAAAATCTTTTAAAGAAGGGATGACATGGAAATCATAAAAGTGTGGTCAAGTATCTTAACATAAAGGACATAAGAAAAGCTTTAAAGAAAACTTAGTCATTTTGTGGGATATTAGTTTAAACCGATAATAATACCATGAGAGCTATATCATGCAATCCGGTATATCCCTTATACTGAAAGAAGGGAAAACTACTTGCCAAGGTAGAATCGGTACATATCATCATTTTCTAAAGTGGATCCACTAGCTAGGTCATTTAAGACAATCCTATGGGAGAGTTTTGTTGGGGACTACAGCTTGCTACTAGAGACTATCATTTTTTAGCCTCCACCTCAAAACACTCTCGGTGCTAAGTGTAAATCCCAACGGAATAGATAAAGTCAAATATCATTTTAACATAGGAAAGGCAATGATCAATACCAATCCACATATTCAAGATCTAAGCATAGAATAGCTCCTTAAAAATAATTCAACATAGATGAGAAAACCTTTCACCAATGTGAATTCATTTGTGAGAAATACCTTTCACAATCGTGATCATCATAGGAACTGAGAAATCCTTTCAGTATAACATCAATACTTTCCTTTCAAAGCATCATCAATTCATTTACAATAACTTCATAAAAATATGCATATCTTCATCACTTCATAATTCATAGTTCATAGGTTTATCACAGAATCATAGTTGAAAAGCATAATTTAGGCATGGATAAATGCAATTTCAACTAGATATCATAGATTAACATCAAATAATGTATTACGAGACTTAATTAATTGGAATTGATCATAATTGAATCAAACTCACATTCATTGAATTGATACCCTAATTTGATCAATTGAAAATTGAATTGGAAAATTTAAATACTTAGAGACCCCATAGAGGAAAGAACTTCATGGGTGAATACACACATACCTTGATCCTTTAAGCCCAAGAAACATAGAGAATTTGGAGACTTGATTGAAACCTAACTCTTATTTTTCTTCCTTAGACTTGAGAGGATTTGGGAGGATGAATTTGGTAAATTTTAGAGAATTTAGGAGAATGAGTTGAAAATGGGTTAATTGGGGACTTAAAACGTTTATAGAGGTCCAAGGGTAGAAGGCAAAATGACATAGTATTGGGTTAAAACAATTAGAAAAAGACCTAAAAGTCCCTTTAAAATAGTTGTGGAGCATCACCTACGGCCTGTAGGTATAGGTTATTGGGACCCTTAATTTAACCATTTTTTTACGGAAGCCACGGTTCGTAGGTCGACCTACATTCCGTACAATCCAACCATAGAAATAAACTTTGATCCTCAAAATTTCACTAAATCTGGGACTCATCTACGAGACCTATCTAGGACTCATACAAAGGTTGATGGACCATCCTGGTGAACCGTCAAAAGGGTACTGGAGTTGATTTCAAAAAAAAAAATTCCCTAGTTCCTAGTGTTTCCATCTACAGCCCGTAGGAGCTTCTACGGTCCTTAGATGGGACCCGTAGACACAGACACCAGCCCAAAAACTACATTTTCCTTCCTTTCCAAATCTAAGGTGTTACAGAAGTCTTAGTCCACTGCCTCTTCGGCCCGACAACAGCTAGTGAATGAACATACTAATGAAGATTTGAGCGGGTCTGAGTTCAACCTAAGCACCAATAATGATTCTCCAAAGGCACTGTGGACTACTCACCAACAAGCAAGACAACTTGAAATAGTTTTGGTGCTAGAGGAGTTGGAATCCACTAGTGCAGGCATGCTTCCTATTCTAAGGAGGGAGCACAGAGTTCCAGAGAAGATAGTGGGGAGTCATATCATGACGCAGAGTTTGAGTTAGGCGCCAGCTCATATTCAGTTGTAGCATCGGCTTCTGATGCATCTAAGTCCAAAGAGGCTAATGATCCACCTCTCACTCATCCTTCTGAGTTAGTACAGGTTGTTGGAGATCCAAATAGATGGTGTGTTTGAGGTATGTTACAGATCTATATAGATTACATGCGGCAAAATGCATAGTTAAAACATGCCATGCCTGTTACAGAAGAGAAACGGGTTCTTAAAGGAAACCTCCACACTATCCCAGCCATACATGATCTGTTTCGAAGGCATAGGTGTGAGTGTATGGCGGAGGCACTAGGCATATATAGCCCTATTATGGTACCAGAGTTTTACACTTCCTATGCAGCCACAGTGAAGAATGCCCTACCTCCAAGGGCTAAGGAGTTAGATTAGCCTCCACTTATGACCACACTAGTACGAGGCATCCCCGTGAGTTTATCATAGGCCACCATCCACCATTTTATTTACGGCTTATCCCATAAGTTAATACAATTAAGTTTGATTACCGAATGCAGCTGGTCCGGAATAGGGTCGCTATGAGGGAGACCGAGCAGAGAGAGTCCTAGCTGAGATGGGTAGCAGGACACATAGCTGAGTAGGGGGTGGATGTCAAGTGGGTTAGGGACTTGATGATCCTGTCAAGAAGGCCACACTAAATTTTGCGGCCAAGTTTTGGTTGTCCACTGTCCAGGCCAGACCTTCTCCCACTATGGCGGACAATCAGTTGACACTGGATCGGGCATTGATGACTACCTATTTGATGGATGGGCATAAGATCGATTTTTTCAGGGTGACTATAGCTGAGATTGATGAGAGATAATTTCGAAAGACATTACTCTTTCATTTCCTTGCTTGATATTCAGGCTATGCAAAGAGGCTATTGTCCCGGTATACCGTGCTAACCAGTACATAGAGGTTACTAAGACCATGGATGTCGATCTAATTCAAGATAAGGAAAACCCCACAACACTACAACGGGGTATACAAATTTATATGCCACCTATGGGTGAGGCACTTGCACCGAAGTATCCCCAAGAGGGCACCATGCCAGCCCCTACTACTGAGCATGTTGAGACTGCTCCTCCATCTTCTTCTTGCCCGGGTGAGAGCACAAAACATGATGCGCCTACAGTAGGTTACTTCATGTTACCTATAGCCAGACTCCAAAAGTTAGAGACTTAGATGGTGACCCTATTGCAGCATATTCGACCATGTATGAGAAAGGTCGTAGAAGATTTGTGGGCAAGGACACAAAAGGTTGTTGAAGATAAGATTCAGACAGTTCATCGCAGATTGATGCCTTCAAGTTTCAGATGCTATATCGGCCTCAGCCTGAGCCGACAATAGATCTCTCCGGCTTCCAGACTGCGTTAGCCACACTCCAAGATGAAATAGATGTGTTGGCTACTGCTGGCTCATTTGCACCAAATCCTCCCCCCACTAATGCTGGAGGCGATGTTATATTTTCCCTATTTGGTGATGACGAGCCTACTCATGACCCTCCTCATGCGGCTGGGAAGCACACATGGATAGCAAGTGATGCTTATGTGTTCTCTTATATAATTTTTATTCTCCATTGATTCCAAGGGATATGAACTTAGAGGTGTGATGTTAGTAGAATAGCAAGAAATATTGGATTATGAGGTGCTAGGGAATTGGTTATGTTTGCTAGTAAGAGTTTAAGTTATATGATGATGATTATAGAAGTAAAAAGAAGTTAAGAGTTGTATCTATGAAATAAATATCCTATAATGAAGCTAGTATCTTCCAAATATAACTTGATCAGTGTAAGTTAAGTTTTGTTGTTTATATTATCATTGAGTTTAGAGGATATGAAATAGTACCTCAGACTTGGAATGTCGGCCTCGATCTAAGGGGGAGATGATAGGAAGGAGAACCAAATCATGTTTTGTGAATCAGATTGTGATGCATTTCAGAAAGAGTTATGATGACATAGTAAATCATTTATACTCTAGATTATTCTTCAGATTTTGACCACTCTGACATTCTACTCATCTTTTATAGAATCATGCACATGCTCAAATTCTAGACTAGAAAGCTAATTCTAGAACAGAAAACAATAGCTTTATAACAACAACTCCCATATTACTCCATGAATATATGACTTATAGCTGTATGATATACAACTCATAATGTATGTACCCATGATATCTTAGTATGCTCAATCATATGTACTCATGATACATTCTCGGTGACTATTGATATCATAATATGTTCTGTATGTTTTTTTGTTTCTAGATTTCTTGAACAACTCTTGCCTTTGATTCCATCGTTGTAAGCCCTACCTACGTTAACCCATGGTGATGATAGATGGTTATGACATGTTCTAAGCTCAAAATGCCTCTTTATGTATGCTTATGCCTAAAGTACATGACATACTCATGCCTATTACACTCATCTCTTCAGGTTCCTAATTTATGAGTGTCAAAATCATGATAAGTATAAGCTATGATTTATCAATATATTTATTATTCTAGACCCTCATGTTCTAGTCCTTTAGTGAGCCTACAGAGACTCGGAAACCCCAAAAAAGTTCATTTCTTAAAACATACATTCTTTTCTTGACGTCCCGAACTATCCCCTGCGGGCCAAGTTTGACTCTAGGAGTTTTACTCACCCAAATTGGATATCTTCAATCCCTACGTGTTCCTTAATGTCTTGGCTACTAGAAAATATAAACCACGCCTAGAAATTTCACACCACCCATTCCACTATGGCCCTTGACCTCACCTTGCTCAGATTTTGTTTGAGACTGGCCTAGCCTATAATTTTTTATGTCAATACTCGGAAAGTTTTCTGGTCTAATTTATTTCACTGTTGGCCTACTCATAACGACCAAGATGGACCATTACATAAGATACCAATTTAACCATCGCTCGTCCTCGAGTGATCAAGCAAGAAAAATTGGGCTAAATATAGAAAAGGTGGGGTAGTACCTGAATCCTCGAACAAGTGAGGGTACTTGACTCACATGTCCCTCTCGATCTCCCAAGTAGTCACTTTAAGTAGACAATGTTTCCACTAAACCTTTACCAATTTGATCTCCTTTAGTTTCAACTTTTGCACATCCCGATTAAGAATCGCAACTGGTTCCTCTTCGTCCCTCAAGTCCTTGTCCAACACTATTGAGTCCCACTTGATGATATAATCTCCACCCCCATGGTACCTCTTTAGCATAGACACATGAAAAACTGGGTGAATTCTAGACAAGTGGGTGGCAATTCTAACATGTAAGCCACTAGCCCCACACCATTAAGAATTCCAAACATACTAATGTATTGGGGGATAAGTTTGCCCCTCTTACCAACCCTCATTACTCCTTTTATGGGTGACACCTTCAACAACATTTGTTCCCTAACCTAAAAGGTCATATCTCCTACCTTGCGACTCGCATACTCTTTCTGCCTACTCTGGGCTGCTAATAACTTACCTTGAATACCCCCCCCCCACCCTTTTGTGAAATTCCCTAACCAAATCAACACCCAAGGGTTTCACATCACCAGCCTCAAACCACCCTATTAAAAATCTACATCCCCTCTCATAGAGTGCCTCAAATGGTACCATATCAATGTTGGGGTAATAATTTTTATTGTAATACACCTCACATAAGGGAAAAAACTGATCTCATTGGCCCCTAAAGTCAACAACGCATGCTCTCGCGTTTTCTTCCAATACCTAAATTGCCTCTCCAACTGATCGTATGTTTGTGGATGGAAGGCGGTACTAAAAATAAGTTGAGTGTCCAACACCACATGCGACTTACCCAAAAACTTAGAGGTAAACTGAGTGTCACGATAAAAAATGAGTGAAAGGGGAACCCCATGCAACCTAACTATTACGTTGACATAAATCTTAGCCAGTTGTTAAAAGTTGTAATCTACTCTGACTAGAATAAAGTGGGCTGATTTAGTTAACATGTCTTCAATGACCCAAATTGAGTCATACCTTCCCAAGGTCTTAGGTAGTCTCACCACGAAATCCATGGCTTTCCTTTCTCACTTCCATTCAGGAATGGGATCCTCTAAAGTAAACCTTCAAGCCTTTAATGCTCATATTTTACCTATTGACAATTCAAACATTTGGAAACGTACTATCCAATGCCCTTCTTCATCTAGGGCCACTAATAAATCTTTGTCGAATCCTGGTACATTTTTGTCACACCCAGATGAATAGAATACCACAAACCATCCGTCTCTGCCAACGCACTCTAGATCAAGTTACTAACCCGAAGAGCACAAATCCTTCCTCTAAAACTGAGCATACCTCATGTATCAAGAGTGGTATCTTGGATCTCCTCAGACTCTACCTTATTCCCTAGATTATTCAAGTTCTAGTCCTCAAACTACTGAGCCTTTATTTCCTCTATAAAGGTTGGCTTTACCTCAATACACGCTAATACCCCACCCTTCTCGGAGATACCCCACCGCATAAACTTGGACTCTAGAGCGCAAATTTCTCTAGACAAAGGTCCCTTAGACACCACCTAAGCAAGACAAATTGCCCTTACTAACCGTATTCTGGCTCAATGCGTCTGCCACCTACCTCGAATCAAGCCTCTTAGAAACTCTAAAGAACCTGACCTTTCCCCTTAGTCAATGTCTTGGCTTGTTCTTGGTCTAAAATAATAAATGCATACAACAATCAATCAAAGTGGGCCTAATTATACCCATATTATAACCAAATCCTAACCCCAAGCAAATTCATGATCATTTTATCCAATCCATGACTTTTCCCACCATTAATCAAGTCAAAATTCTCCTCTAGAATAATATCCTAGATTCTAAGGCTTAAGAATCAAATTACAAGATAGGGGAGTTATGAGCTTACCTTTACCGACAAATTTGGTAAAAAAAATTGAGTACAAATTGTCCTAAGTTTCCCCTCTCAAACTCAAGACCAATGATGCAAAAAATAGAAGGTTTTGGGACTTTTTCTGCATAAATTTCCGCTTACCCCTCTATATCGGTCCAGCCCGCTATAGTGCTTGTCACCCCTCTATAGTGCATGTACATTCCCGATATAGCAGCTTACCTCTCGCTATAGAGGGTTGTACAAACTTTAGAGAGTAAAACCCCTTGAAAAGTTAATTTTTCACAACATACCTTCTTCCTTTGACGTTCCGAACTATTCCCTTCACGTCAAGTTCGATTAGGGAGTTTTACTCACCTGAATTCGATTTCGTAAAGCCCTACAAATTCATTAATGTCCCGGCTACTACAAAATATAAATTAAGCCTATAATTTCACCCCACAGATTCTTGGATGGCCCTAGACCTCACCTTACTCAGATTTCATTAAGAATGGCTTAGCCTAGAATTTTTAAGTCATTATCCGAAAAGTTTCTGGCCCGATTTCTTTCATCATTGGCCTTGTCATAACGACTGGCACAAATTTTTACAGTATTGAATTTGAATTTTGAATATGAAAAAAAATCATGGTTTGGGAGATTGAGTTTTACAATTTGCGAATTCAAAAGTTGAGGTCTTAATGTGGGTATTGAACATCGAGTGAAATTTTTTTTTTTAAAAAGTGTGAACATTTATTTGAAATTTGAAACATTGCAAGCAACTTCAAAAATTTCTACATAAGGGCTTGTAATATTTGAATCGTCACTTCATTAAGATGAAATCATGGATTGTAAACTTGAAAATTATTAAAATGATAGGTCATGTTGGACAGATTTAGTTATAATTTATTGTTTAACTCATGATAACTCATTGTTTAACATATGTTAACTTATCTTAAAACTCAGAGCATCTCAATTTTGGGCAGAGTTGGGTAAGGACGTCGCGTAGGACACAAAATTATATTGTCATGTAGGACGAATGTGTCCATTTGTTTAATTTTATACAAGTTTAAGTGTATATTAGTGCGCACCTAAAGTTAAAGGTCATAGTTGTCAACTGACGTCAAGTTAAGGGTCATGTTTATGTATTATGCCTAATTAATAGTATGTCTTCTCTTCAAATGGATAATGGAAGTCCAAAAGCAAGATATGCAGTAATAGTATCAATTTCAGTAGTTCTCATTCTTTATTTAGGGAAGAAATGATTCTTTATTTAGGGAAGAAATGATTCTTTTTTTGCCTTACATATTACAAATTGTACTAGTAGCTGCTTTGAGTGTGTCTCGGTACCATCATCTCCATATTTTTTTAAAATTTATACAGAACAATAATTATATGTTTAAACTTTTGTTATTTACTGTAATTGACACATTAATTATAGTATAATTTCTTGATGGACAACATCCATGTAAAAAATACAATGAAGAAAACGGTGAACCTCATTCAAAAAGTTATAAATTTGATGCAGATTTTAATAGGAGTACGTCAAGAATATTTTTAAGGCCCGCACAACTTTACTCTTCAGATAAACTGGTGTACACTCTGTTATAACCGTGTCTAAACGTGTAATATACACGTTCAAACCACAAAACTTAGCTAAAAGGAAATTATTTCATTCAACAAGTAGTGCCTTAAGCATATTCAATTACAGAAAAACCAATCAAATTTTCAAAGTAGCTATAGATGGAAGTGGAACATAGAAGTTCCTCAACTTTATTACACACTCCTTCACTTCACAATAATTAAACCCAAACAATTTGAAAAGTAAATAATTCTTTAAACACTTGATTAATTAATTTCTTCACCATAGTCAACACCTCTTAGTTCAGCTTCCTGCAGTTCACCCTAATCTGACCTTGATTTCCAGTTAATGGCTTGATATTACCCATCTTAATCATAGAATTAGCAAAATCCTTAGAGAAAATCCAAGGATTTCTGCTATAAGTCTTAACAAGATTATCCGTTCGACCACCACTAAACAATTCTTGATCAGAGTGCAAAAGCCCTTTCTTTGCTACCAAATTATTGAAATACTTTGTGTCGAAAAATGATGGAGTCTGATCAAGTGGTGCAAGATTTGAATCACCTCCTGTTCTTGGACAACTAGATTGTCTTTGTTTTGCAAATTTTGAATCAATGCTATTAGTCTCATTGTAAATGCGATTCCTGAAAGTGAAACACTGAGCAAACCCTAATGTGTGTCCACCGGAGAGTGCAACGAGATCTTTCTCATTCAACCCTTGATTCTTGAAATTGTTGATTAGTGAAGATATGTCCATAAATGGAGATGGAATGTCATTGTTGGCTTGTGTTCTTCTGGCTGTGGTTGAATCCCTTCTTCCTAGTGGCACTTGCCATGATGGTCCTCCTAACTATATAGAACATTTATAATTACTTTGTTAGTATCATGAGAGGAGTATATATAGAAATTAACTTCTGGTGAAAAATATTTTTTATACTATCGTGTCACTATTCATAATTAATGAATTAGTAATTTACTTGGAAAATAAGGTATGTGACGTGCTATATAGTTAATGTATGTAAGTTAAAATTGTGTGTGTGTGTATATTGATTCACATATTGTGCAATAAGTTATAAATTGTGCCTCAAACAAGTATTATGGAGGATGTTATAGTTTCATTTGAGAACACTAAATTCTCCTTGCAGTAATTTCAATACTTAGTTTGACCGCAAAATATTGTAGTTAAATATAACAAAATCATATTCATTTGGTTAAAAATATCTAAACTTTGAAAGTTGATATAAGGAGAGAAATGGAGGTATATACATACTGCAACTACGGAGTCACGAGCTGCAACAGTTAAAATATCTGCACAAGATACAATTGAACGTCCACAAACTTTATCAACCTCCGACTTGATCCTGTCAATTACTTCAAATCCTCTAGCTGAATTGTTATTAGCAAAAGCAGTTTTCTCGCTATCAATTGTAGTCGTTTGGTCTAGAAGAATAGAAGCATCACAACCCTAAAATTACGGAGACATTAGTAACACACCACACGCAACAATATAATAGCCAAAATGAGTACGTACACGAAAATAAACTCACATTGACAAAACAATCATGAAAATGCAAACGCAATATAGAGGCTCCCATTCGCCTTTCTTGTCGAACTACATCTTGAACAACCCTTTTAATAGTTGGCAAAGCCTTGGGACAGACTTTGTAGTAGAAATAAGGTGAAAGAGAGGCTGAAAATGCATGGCTAGTGAGTGAAAATATGACTAAAGAAGAAAGAAGAAAGAAGGTTAGTGATGAGGCCATTGCTTTTCTATGTATTGGTTTTGATATTTGTGTGTTGGAAATAATATAAGGTGGATGTATTTATAGTAAAAGAGATCTTTTGACTTTTGCTATATGACAAATGTTCTAGGTGTAGCAACTCTCACAAGAATTAATGTGATTCATGCATGAATATTTTAGACTTGGTAGTTCTCAAGTTTGAATGGATCGTAATTGTAATCACTTTGTTCATGAATATTTGAATCAACCCTACTAATTTGTCAAATAAAACTCCTACTCTATTAGTTGTGACTTCTAATTTACAGGTTGTATTGTAATTATATATATAATCATTTTTGGTTAGTCTTGTTTCACTTTGATAGTAATTCAGATTCACGCCAGAAAATTTCACTTGGACGTAAAATTTGGCTTATTAAAGGTCATTTTATTTTCACGATTTCAATCTTAAATCTCTGACTAAGTACGACAATGGAACTGATCGAAGGGTAAGACCGATGAAGCGAGGGCTTTAACCTCCTCCAATTCTTTTTTGAGGCGCCACTATTTACTAGTAATAGGTTCATGTGTTAATTTTAAAAAAAAAATGAGTGTTTGATTCAAAAAAAAGTACATGTTTGCCAAGAATGTTATATTTGAAATTTTCAACGCGTATGAAAGTATTTTTTTAATTTCTTATTTAGTCGTAAAAAAATTGTGATCATTAGAGGATTAGAATGTGGCGAAAAGAATATTGTATTACACTTAAAAGCTTCTTAAAACATGGCAATACTCACTTTGATATTGATGATTTATTAAGAATAATAGTGATCCCTCTATCACAATTTATATGATATTTTTCGTTTTTTGAGAGGCAAACAATTTCAGTTTGACCGAAAATTTGCGCGTGAAATCTTCAATTTTTTTTTGAAATGAAATTTATATATTTGTAAACTACGTAAAAAGTACTATAAGTCACAATAATTGGCAATTCAAAATAATTAAAAAATATATATGAAAAATGTACGGTCAAAAATAGATTTATTTGAATCTCAAAATACGAAAAATGTCACATAAATTAAGACGAAGGGAGTATAACAATACAAATAGAAGATAGGATGCACTCTTCTCCTTTACTCATTCTCTCGACTTTCCCTTATTAAGAGGTCGTATCTTTCCTTTTCTTGAGGCTGTAAGGGGGGTCGTCCCCTTTCATTTTGAACTTCGTGAGTAAGTAAGTCGTGGCGCGCTCCTTCCTCACCTCGGAAACGCGGGCTGCTAGTGGGGCTATGCAAAGGCTCTTTGAAGACTTTTTCAAAAGTTTTTAGCAAAAAAAGCAAAAACTCAATTCATTCGATTACTACAGGGATGAACCCAATCCGGAATATGAACCATAAAAGAAAATACCTATTAAACCGATTACAAGAATACCAGTTACAGTACCTATTATCCAAAGAGGAAGGATCCCGCATCCAACAGAGCGACACAGTGTTCCATTCTTTTCGGCGGCATCCTTCCGCATTGGCGACGAGTGGAGTGCCGACAAGCATGCATGAGGTTTCCTTCAATCTGGTGGTCCCAACAAAAAATTCCAATCAACCGATTCATTGAGTAACTCTTGGGTAAACTATTAAACTAATAAGAGTTGTATCGTCTATACTGAACCACCTATCTATTCCTTTTTTGGCGCTGTCCCGACACTGATGAGCATCTACAAAATGAATTTCACTCAATTACATTACCCTTAGAGAATACTTTTCCAGATTATGCGATATTAGACAGATTAAGCTTATCAATTTAAGTTCTTATTGGGATGGAAGCCACATGTCACATTTAAGAGTTTGTGAGATATTTGACAATTTTTTAAAAGTACATAAAGAATTTTTTTGTTATTTTAATCATAATTAGAATCTTGTTTTAGATAATAAAATTATAATCTTTAATTCTAAATTGTCACATGTGTCTTCACTCCAAAGTAGAAACTTTGAGAAAATTGATAGAATGGATAATGGAAATGAGCCTCGTCCTAGAAGATAATACTCTGATAATTTAGTTTTCTTTATGAAGGAGTACTTGCCTATTACAATTTTTGACGGTGATAATTCAACTTCCGATCGATGAGAACACACTCATTTATTATTTTCTCTATTTCAATTTATATGACTCACTTTCTTATATAGTCGGTCCAAAAAAAGGATACGTTTTTATATTAATTAATAATTTAACTTTAAAATATTATTTTACCCTTAATAAAATAATTTATAGTCACACAAACATCTATCACTTATTTTAGATTACAAATTTCAAAAATCTTTCTTTCTTAAACCCCGTGTCAAATTAAACTGACTCATATAAAATAAGACGGAGGGATGAGGGTACTAATTAGTTAATGACTAGATTTCGCGTGGATATGGTCAAGAGGTTTACTCTTTCCTGTTTACAGGAAGGTGCCTTCAATTAAGAAGAAAAAGTCTTTCACATATTATTATTCGTAATAAATGATATAATAGTGCTAAAAGAAAATAATAGCATAAAAGTCAACGTATTTTGGAGAAAGTTGTTTTCCAAAGCTCATACTTTAATTTTAAACTATGAAATCTTGCAGCAATAAAGAGCTAATGTCAAAGTATTTTGGAGAAAGTTGTTTTCCAAAGCTTATATTATATTTTAAACTATGATTACCGGCTGCAAATTATTTTACTGTCATGATCGACGGTGGCTAACTAATGTTGAGCTAATATTATGATAATATAATAAACTAAATTGCCCAACTCAGCCTTTTGACATTTTAAAGTCAAATTTGCTTGTACAATAATATCCTATCTTTGAGGTGTAGTCAATACCAAAGACAAAAAATTTAAAAACCGTTTTTTATTTGAAAAAAAAAAAAGAATAAAAAGGAATTAAGAAGAAGAAAAGAAAGAACGATATATTTTGAATAATTGGTACGACATTACTTATGGAGAGAGGATTTTAATGTGGGGAATTAGATGAGAATTTCGATATCCAACCAACTGCACTACTAAAATTCTTTGTCATAATAGTAATGATACATAAAATAGCCGATTTTTAAAAGGAAAATAAATATGAAGACATAGGTAAAAGGAAATATACTTGATCAGCAGCTTTATTATTCACGAGGGTTAATTTGTTTACTTAATAAGTAAATACGTTCTATGTCATTAAGTGTAAAGAATGGTGTCTTGTTTAGGAAGTCCCAATTCTGTCAAAGTTGATTTCTCGATTAATAGTTATTAGGGTAAACTATTTTATTAGACATAAATTACTGCTACATATATTGATTTTACCTGTATTTTTAAATAATTACATATATTACCAGTTTTAATATTTTATATCATATATTATTAAAGATACAATCAAATACCCACCTCCTTTAAAATTAGGATTATTGAATTATTTTTACATTTAAACTTCAAAATTAACATTTTAATTAAAAACAAATATCTTTCTCTCAGGAAATATGAGTTAGGGTAAAACTCTAGCTCTTCCTCTCTACAACTTGTCAACACATACGTCAAACTTTTAGCCTTTGATTTTCTTACTCTCAAACCAATCCCCCATGTACCCATCATTTTTTCTCGCAAGGGGAGACGCCTCTCGCGCGCAGAGACAATGCGTACCGTTGTAAGTAGAGATTTCAAGCCCAATAGATTTTTCAAATTCAACATTGACAATTGTTCCGGTTACATACTCAACCAGGAAACTTCGTGTCACTTCTCCCGTCAGATCAAGCGCTATCAGTGTATCTTATTAAGTGTGTATGTATCTAATAAATATATTGGAGATTTATGCATTATTGGAGATTTACGCATGTATTTGACACAATTTGTTTTGTCATGTATCCAAGTTTTGTCATATGTATCTGTCTTTTATCATGTATCTTAATATTATCATATATATATTTGTTATGTTATTACAATGTATCTGGTTATTTTTGTATTTATCCGAGATACATATTTTTGAATATAAGGTATGAAATTGATACTTGATACATCAAATTATATATATAAAAGATACATGAAATAATATTAGATCATATAAATAGATACATGAAATTAATACTAGATACATATAACAAATACATGAAATTAATACTAGATACTTCTATGATACATATGAATGTACTTGTATGATACTCATGTATCTAAGTGTTTAGTTTATTGGATACATTATATATTGATAATAGATACATCAAATTAATGAATTTATTATTTTAAGAGTAATAAAATGAAATTAATCTAATTACATGACCAAGATATACATGTTTTATCTTTAATTATTAATATTAATGAATTTATTATTTCAAAGAATAATAAATAAAATTAATTAAACATAGATACACTCCTTGATTTCCACCTTACATTAAGGATTTAGTTGATTTAAATTTTCAGAATTAATTATCTATATATTTTGAAAATCCTCAATTACTCCTGTAATCAAGGAAATCAGTTACAACCAATTAATTTAAACAAATAAAATATGTATCTCATTTTAAAAAATTTACAAATACATGTATCTCACGGATTCAGACTCATGTATCCTAAGCACGAAATATGGTAGAGGAAGTAATATCTGAAAGCATTGGGAATCTTAGTAATTAGAACTTAAACTAGTTGAATTTATGTAGTTTGCCCATTTTTATCTTATAAAATTATTATTTTTGTTGAAGAAAATTAAAATCTAGAATAAAACTAATTTTCTGAAATAATAATTATTAACTGAAAAGAGAAATCAACCCTATGTATCTTATTGGTTTTTCTTAATTCTTTGATTTTGATGAATGTAATGAGCTTGTGAATGTAATTCCAGCCAAAACATCGTATTTGGAAATAATATGGGACTAATGCTTTGTCAATATGTATCATTAGCATATATATGAAATAATATGTAACACTATATATATTTTAAAACAATTAACCCATTAAGTTGTAGGCATACGTGTCGAATTAATTTTCCGCTTTACCTTGTCAGGTGACGAATTGTCGGGAAAATGAAATTCCAAATGACTGATCATATTATGAAATGAATATGGAGGTAATTAAAGAATTAAGTTAAAGCTTGATAACAGAAATTCTAGTTCACGATTATTATGATAAAGTATTTTAAATAATCTCATTTGTGATTTAACTTGGGATATCATATCTCCTGATCTATAATGAGTTAGAAGTCATAAAACCTATTATATTAAACATAATTGAGTTTGGATTTCAGAACATAAACCGCTTGTCAATTCGACATCAGATAAAAGAGTAATTATCGTTTCATATATATATATATATAATTGAGTTTATATAATGTTGGAACTTCAAGTATGAGAATATTATCCACAAGACCTCTCACAAAATGTGTTGTTGAAACAACACTCACAAATAATCACAATAATATTCCTCCAACTAGGTAAAGACCATCGAATCTTGGTTCAACTTATTCAATCCTGTGTAAGTTGTGATTTGTTTTGATTTAGAGATATTAAGTTTTCTTCGAAACATCTTGAGCAACTTCATTATAAATTTTGGAGATGTTTAGAAATGATTTAGGAAGGTTTTAATTAATTTATTTTTATATTTAAAATTCAAGATTGAAGAAGACTATATCTTTCTTATATATCCTTGTATATCAATGAATATTCCCTTGTATATATGTTGTATATTCTTCATGTATACCCATATATCTCTTATATATCTTTGCGTGTGTGTTTGGCTGCAATAAGTTTTCGCTATGATTGATTTAGGCATACTACTTAGATATACGCACTAACTTGGCCTCAACAATTTTTGGCTATGATTGATTTAGGCATACTACTTAGATATACATTTTAACTTGGCCTTAACTGATAACCTAACAATCCAACTGTGAAAATGCACATCTAGACACATCAACTCGTCCTCATTAATTATATCTTGTGGACACTCGATGCTAATGTGGCACATAAATAATTTGGAGGTGTTTAGATGATCATTTTGTAAGTTGGAGTGCTCAACTTACACCATGGAAATGAGTTGGAGTGTCTAGATGTGTATCCTCGTGTTTGATTGTCAATTAAAACCAAATTAAGATGGCCATCTATGTTTTATGTCATTAACTTATATGTCAATATCCCTTTTAGTGTTCTATGCAAAATAAAATTTGAATAAAATGACATCTAGATTGTCAATTGTTTTTTAATATAGTAAAAAGATATAAAATTAAACACTCTTTATTATTTCACTACTTGGAACGTTTACATATTGAAATTTGGAGGGGGGGCGTTACTTACCACCTTTACCTCCAAAAATGCAAAACATTAAAGTTTTCTATAAATAGAAAAAGGGACTAAACATTGCAACCCTCAATAACTTGTTTCTTTTCATAAATCTTAGTTTGTTTTCCTGCAATTTTTACGGATTTGTCCATTGGTGCCGGTAAGAGGGCTAAGATTTCCCATTTTCACCATAGCATTTGCGAAATCAGTGGAGAAAGTCGTCGAATCGGAGCTATAAGTGTTAACTATTGAGTCTGTAGATCCTCCATTAAATAACACTTGATCAGAATGAAGAAGGCCCTTTTGAATTTGCAAGTTCTTGTAGTAAGCATTGTCAAATGAAGTTGGGGTTGTGATGTCTAGTGGGCTAAGATTGTTGTCACCACCACTTTGTGGACAGTTTGCTTTTACTGTAGTTGCAAATGAGGCATTTATATTGGCTTCATTGTATAGACGCGTTCTGAAAGTAGTACACCTTGCTTGGCCTATTGTGTGACTTCCTGAAATATTCCAAGAAATTAAACATGTATGTGGCAAAGTAGAATCATACCCTCTCCGTCTCAGAATATTTGTCGTATTTTTTTTTAAAGAAAATATTACTAATTAGGAGGAGTATTTGACTATTATAATCTTATTTATGTCTTAAATGATAAGGGTATTTTGAGAGTTTCAAATAATTGCTAAAGTTATTATGACAAGTATGAAAAGCTTATCGAATAATCAATTTGCTAGGAATATTTAATGGACATACTGACAATAAGTAACAAACAAATGACTATATATAATTGACGGTTTTTTAAGTAATATAAATGAACAATGAAAAGGACGTTTACTCTAATAATGTAATATAATTTGCTATTGCAAGTTATTTACTCTATTATAATTTTAGGTTAATTACCGTATGCAAGCTACAACATGCAAATGAGGCATAATAACATTTTTAACATGTGGTAGCTTGTTTAGTTACCATTTTTATCAGGTAACCAATTACTTTATTAAAGAGATTTACTCGTAAATATTGACTTGATTGTATAAATATTTTTTACTCGATGAGGAGTGTATAGAACTTATCCTCGTTAATTAATAGTTTTGGTTAAAAATAAAACAAACCTGAGAGAGCGACCATTTCCCTAGCGGTTAAACCTTTGTTAGAGAAGGAAGAAATGAGTGCACTGAGGTTCGAAGTTGGTCCAGGAAGATTGCTGTTTGCTGCACTCAAACTTGCAGTAGTTGAGTCTCTTCTGCCTAGTAAAACAGTCCAACTAGGGCCACCAAGCTAACAAAATCCACAATTTATTCATTTTTCATTTTGAAAATAAAAATTACTTTTTTTTCAAATTTCAAAATAATTGTCAAATCCACTTACTTTGACAACAGAATCTCGTGCTGCAACAGCTAAAATATCTGCACAAGATACAATGCCAGCACAGGAAGACTCAACTTGAGTTTTGATAGTGTCTATCACATCAAATCCTCTTATCGATCCACTATTTGGTCCAGCAGTTTTCTCTCCCGTAAAGTTTGATGTATCATCTAGTAGCACGGATGCATCACAACCCTGATTCAATTAAGTAAAGAATGTCACATACGTTTAATTTATTTCACGTCAAAGTAAAGTTGTTATGAATATAAATTAATTGGTCACATATTAATTTAATTAGTGTATGTCACATTAGTCGTTGCTTGTCATCTCAAGGTTATCTTAATCTCAACATCATCTATAGTAGCTTCAATAGTAACATGGAGAAGAAGACACGAATCATTAATTGGTTAAGATGTTATTTTCAAGATTGAAGAACTTATTTGTAAGTCAATGGCGTGTAAGTGAAAACACACACACACACACTTAATTAGTGATCAATATCAATGTCTTATACCATACCTACCTAGTGATACTATAATCTCAAAAAATTCTACTATTTAAGTTTCATATATACCACTCAATCAACTATGCTTCAATCTCAAATAAGACAGGTTCAACATACATAACCTATGGGTTCAAGCGGAACCCATAGATTTTGACATAGCCTATGTATACATGTGCTAAAAAATCCACTAAATATGTACAAAAGGGTCATATTAATTAGAATGCTTTAGTCATCTATCTATATGAGAAAAAGGAAAATTTTCTAGTTTGCACGAACATATGTATGCATGCATGGACATTAATTATGAAACAAGAATGTTATATATTAGCTAGAGAAGGAAATAAGGTTAAAAGGTAACTTGCATTAACAAAACAATCATGGAAATGAAGACGAAGTAATGAAGCCCCCATTCGAGCCTCACTAGAAACAGCAGAATTCACCGCGGTTTTAATAACCGAGAGGACATTTGGGCACGATGAAGAGTAGAAATTGGCGGACAAAGATTGAGCAGAGCTCAATCTAAGAAGAAAAGGAAATATTATTAGTAATATCAATGATATGTTAGCCATATATAGCTACTAAAAAAGAAAGAGTAGTAACTACTAAAGAGAAAGAAAATTGCTTTTGCTTCTTAGTAGTGTGTAAGTTGCAATATGCCCCTTCACATATTTATAGTAGTTTGAGTCCACCCAATTGTCCAATTTATTATGTGTAACTTTTCGTTTCTTAATACCTTTGTTTGTCATTTTTGTAAAATAATAAAGTGCGCATCAATTATTGCAAACTTCCTTGATTGGAAATTTTGTATACCAAGATTATTTTTTTAAAGCTTTCGGATGTGTTTGGCACGAAGTAAAATATTTTTTTGATTTTCTCATATTTGGTAAGTTAAATTTTTTTAAAGTATTTTCTCTAGAAAACAATTCTTTAAAAAGTAATTTTCTAATAAAAGTAAAAAAAAAAGTTTCATAAATGATGTTCCACAATAATTATATTTTCTCACCATCTAATTAACACACCACACCTGAGCCCAACCCCATGCACATATCCCCCATTCTATTCCCCCGATTCCCAGTACAATAATATTTTCTTCTTACTTATCGAACATCAAAAAATAAATAAGGAACATCATTTTATGATTACAATTTCATGACTAATGTATTTTTTTTTAGTGTGTGTAATTCATGTTTTATTAATACCTTTATTTGTCATTTTTGTATTATTTTTTTAAAAAATAAATAATAATAAAGTGCATATTTTCTTTAAAGCTTTAGGGTGTGTTCAGCGCGAAGTAAAACACTTTTTAATTTTCTCATGTTAGGTGGATTAAATATTTTTAAAGTATTTTCTCGAGAAAACAAATTCTTTAAGAAGTTTTAAAAATAACTTTTCTAATAAAATAAAATAAAAAATAAGTTTCATAAATGATGTTTCACAATTATTATATTTTTCTCACTATCTAATTAACACACCAACACACATATCCCCATTCTATCACCCCCCCACCCCACCCCACCCCACCCCAAATTTCCACTGCAATAAGATTTTCTTCTTACTTATCGAACAATTAAAAAAAAATGTATTTTCTTTTAGTGTTTGTAATTCATGTTTTATTAAATGTAGCTGAAATAGTCTCATGCCGACTTGTTTATTCATATTTTCATATATAGATTTGTTGTTTTACTCGCTTTTAGAGGAACCAATAATGCTTCAACACTTGTAATTGTCACAACTCAAACCTTTAAAACGTTATTTGGAGTGGAAAATAGGGGTACTAATTAAGCAAACTTCACTTTTCAATTTACTTGAGTTATTTTATATTCCACCAGTTTTCAAATACTTTCTTCAGATTACTAAAAAATATATAGTTTTTCTTCAATTTATTCAAATTAGTAAATTAAGAAAATTATATACTTTTTGCAAATTTTTATTCTTATTATTAAGTAACCATTTCTTAAAATGAATTATAGAATTAATATAGTTAATTTTATAATTTCTACTATACCTAAAATATTATAATTGAAGTAGTAAACTCACTGATCATATAAATCGTTTGGGATGTCAATAATAAATATAAGGTCAGTTTAATAAAATAAAAGTAAAATATTGAAGTAGTACACTCCCTTGCACTATTTTAATTTCACTTTATTCCACTTGACCAAGTCAATCACTGTTTTCTTTCTTAAAAATAAAATAAAATCCAAGTGTGGTTCCCTTTCTTTAGTCAACCTATGCTCAAGCAGTGGTATTTTATTTTATTTTTTTAATTAAAATCGTAAAGTTTATTTCACTACTTCCAAGTGATCTTAACCGACTTTTATCCCCTTCAAGTAATAATTAACATTGAAGGTTAGAAGAGTGTTTATGATAATTGTTGGTGTTTTTTTTAAGAATGGGCCAGCAAAAATGATTAATTGATATATTTTTAATGTATTGAAATAGCTTTCAATAGCTTTCAACTAAGCATTAGACTTTAAATAGTCAACATAAAAAATATAATCGACATAATTTGAAATTTAAAATAACCTAAATATCTCAACAGTTCAAACAACCTAATTAAAATTTAAAATTTAAATTCATTTAATTTAAACAACTTACTTTGCTAAAAACTATTGCAGCAACTAAAAACAAGCTTCAACACTCCTCCTTTGTTTTAGTTAATGCAATTGAAAAAATGTCCATCCTCAATTTCTACTTTGGTAGTTAATGCTGGATTTATTCATTATTTTTTGAACTTGCAAAAAAAATAAAATTAAAAAAAAATTGATTTGTGCTTCAAAAACAATATCTTGTATAAAAGTTTTTTTTAAAAGTGTTTTTATTTGGACAATTATAGAATTTGCAAAGTGTTGTTGTAAGTATTTTCTTTTTCCATCACAACAACACATATGTCATAGATTATAAAATATGATTTCAGTTTCAAGAAAAAAGGTGGAAGAGAGAGGAAGTGGGGGCAGGGGCGTGGAGAAGTGAGTGTAGAGAGTAAATGACCAACTTTTTTTATTTATATTTAATTTACTATGAAACCCAAAATCATATCAATCATATGAGTCCATATATTAAGTAATTTTCAATTACTTTAATGTAGAACGGCCTAAAATGTCCTTAATTTATGAGATTTGGTACAATATCCCTTCATTCATCTTATGAGTGTGGATCGTTAGAAAAATAGATATTTTTTAGCCAAAAAATTGACATCAAGGATATTTGAAAACTAAAAGGTGAATGGAGGATAATTTTATATCGATTTAAATAATTAAGGTGATTTTAAATCATTTTCCGCTTTTAATATTAAGAAAAGAAACCATATGCCCAATCAAATTAAATTGGATTGAATAACCATTAATGTAGTATATTTAAAAAAATTATTTTCCCTCAAGGTAGTATATGCGGCCTTGTTGGAATTTTAGATCCTAATCCAATATTTGACTTGTTAGGCATCATGCAAAGACATATGTTGTGTGAAAGCAGTAAAGTTGGAAAAATCTTTGTTCAATTAGGGAAAAAATGTACAATAAAGCTTATAATATTGAGGATAATTCTTTCTTTAGAGGCACAGTTGGAATATAATTAAGGAAGATTCTATATGACTTTTGCATGTCGTTTTCCAATTTCAACTTTTTTCAGTATGACTTTTGCACTGTCATTTGTGAGTTGTTCTTTTAACTTATAATCTAAATAGTTTTAATAGATGGTCGTTGGAGAAATGGTTTTAGGCATTATAGGGCAAGTTCCTTTAATCCGCTGTTAAAATTTTCAATGAAATTCAAGTCCGTCAAATATCACTTGACTTATATTGACCTGACATACATCTTAAGAAAGTTTCAATTAAAAGTATGTTTTACAAAATTTATATTATTAGTGGTGTAATTGTAACTCTAAAGTTGACTATTACTACATTATATAGTAGTTATTTCATTCTAAAGGTATATAAAGAACTATCTCAGATGGTCACTCAACTATGAATACTTATCTTTGAAAGTCACTCAATTATAGATAAATTTTTTTAGAAAAAAAAAACGCTCAATTTTATTTTATAACGCAAAAAACACTCAACTAAGGGTAATTTTCTTAGAAAGTCATCGACTATTGTTATTTCACCTAGAAAGTCATTCGATCAATTTAAATATTTTTTTAATTAAATTTTATTGATATAATTTTTTTATCTAAAAACAAACTTTCAAAACATAAAAAGGTACCCATTAATATATAGTATTTATTAAGTCATACTCTTTAAACAAGCAATTCTGCTCTATTTTATTTTTTATTTTTAAAAAATCTGCTCTTGAGATGAAGATGTAAGCAACATAACTAAGTCATTTCCGCTTCCATTTTTATTTTTATTTTCATTTTCAAATATATACCTTTAAAAGGTACCCATTTTATTTTCCCTAGGAGCAGTAATTAAAGTAGAAGCAGCAATACAATGGCGAAAAATTTATGGGAAAACGAAGACGGTAAAAAATTAACAAGATAGATGAAATATGTATTTAAACGAACGAATTTTGCGGTGTCCAAACACTCTTAAATTAATAAATATTAATTTATTAATTAAATAATATCTTTATAAAATAATAATATTTCATGGTCCCACTTATATTAATTTAGTGAAGTTTTACTGTATATGCGAAGTTTCTATTTAAAAAAATCAAATAGAAAAAATTAGATCAGTTGGTGTGCACCTTGATGGACTTATCAGATATTTTGTTATCTTTTATTAATATATATTGAATAATTTTATAGAAATAATTGATATCTTTTTATTTCTAAAAAAATTGGCTTAAAATAAAAAAAAATAGTTCAACAAAATTTAATGAAAAAATTATTTATATTAATTGAGTAATTTTTTAGGTGAAATAATTAGTTGAGTGACTTTCTAGATGAAATATTAATAGTTGAGTGACTTTTGGGTTACAAAATAAAGTTGAGAGACATTCTAAGAAAACTATTATAATGACCTGTTTGGTCATTTTCGGAAAGTTTCATGAATTTATTGTTTTGCCCCTCTCGATATTGACCCCAAGTTGTTTCTTAATGAGTTTTGAAAGGTTGGTTTAGAACTTTGAGTTTAAAGTTGAGAAATTTTGTAAGTTTTGAGTTTGAAAGGCTAATATTGTGAAGAAAGTGATTTTTGGTGTCTCTTGGAGTTTCGAGTGTCAGAATGGAATTCCATCTCAGTACCGAAATGTGGAATTTGATTTGTGAGAGTTGTGGGGTTTAGATTCGAACTCTTTTTGAGGATTTGAGATCCTAAGTTGAAAAATTATGGAAAGTTAGTCTTTGGGCTGACTTTGTTCAATATTCAGGGTTCGGATGTTCAGATTGGAATTCTGAGAATTTCGTTGGATTCGGGGATGTTTTAGGCCTAGGTGAGGTCTTGGTTGATTTTTGAGAGGTCCCGAGCTTGTTTTGGCATCTTTAGGCATTGGTTAGTTTCTTGTGGCTTTCACAAATGTCAGGTCAAGGAGGCCTCAAATTTGTGTTTCGATGGTCCCATTGAGTCCGGAACATTGAGTATAATTGATTTGCTTATGTGGTTTGTGTATACGAGATTTCGAACGAATTTTGAGGGTCATTTCGATGATCTTGTGTTTAACTGATGTTTCTGGTGCTGCAGTTCTCGCGTTTACCGAGGGCCTTCTCTTTTGCAATCTTCACTTTTAGCAAAAGTCTGCTCGCAAAAGCAAGACTTGCCTTTTGGGCGGGGTTCGCTTAAGCGGACTAGGGCTCGCTTTAGCGATGGTCGCTTAAGCGGAGGTTGGTTCGCAAAAGCGAGACCCCCACTTTTTGAGGTGTTCGCTTAAGCCAACTCATGGCCGCAAAAGCGACATCAGAGCGGGGTTTTGACCTGCAATTTTGGAGTTTAAAGCCCCATTTTTCATTTTTTAGCTTGGTAAATTCTTGGAGACGATTTTTGAAGAGATTTCTTGTGCTAAATCATTTGGGTAAGCTTTTGTGATCCTAAAACTTCATTTCCCTTTGATTATTTATGAATTTTAACATCAAATTTGGGATTTTGGTTGGCAAATGACAAGATTTTTCAAGAATTCAAGTTCTAAGCTAAAATGGAGATTGTGAACTGATTTTAAGTATTTTTTCAAAATGATTTTCACCAATAAGTTCTTAAGGCCTTGAGTAACATTTTCAAGTATTGGATTTCGAATTCAAACCTTATTTTTGAAATCAAATTTTCTATTGACCCATTTTTCAAGTATATGAGTTGGACATTTTTGTTTCCGGAAGTTTATTGTAAATACTCGATTGATATAGATTGTGTGGCCTTGAACATTGGTCTAAAGGGGAAGATTCAAGTCTTGGATTGCCTAGTTGGTTGAGTTAAGGCAAGTGATTTCCTAAACCTTTTATTGTAGTAAAATTTGTGTATTCTCTTCATTGTGCGTGTTAGGAATAATGAAAATGTGGTGAACAGTTGATTGTTCCACTTGACAATCTTAATGAATAAAAATGGTTGAAATGAAAAAGCTATGTGTTTATCATAATACTTGTGAATTGCCTTGTTGTGATCCTTATTGATTGATTGATGAAATGCTTTAATAGCATGATTGTGGACTTGAATTGTTGTTTGTTCCTTATGGTGTGAACTTGCTTATGTGCATTGATTGTTGTACACCGTGGTGAGACATGTGATATAAAATCGATGGGAACTGATTCTGGGTAGTGATATAAAGCGATGGGAAATAGTTCTGGTTAGTGAAATGATATAAAGCCGATGGAAAATGGTTCCGGCTATGAAATAATATAAAGCCGGTGGAAAATTATTCCGGCTAGTGAAATGATATAAATTCGATGGGAAATGATTCCGCTAGTGATTTGATATAAAGTTGATGGAAAATGGTTCCGGATAGTGATATTGTGCCGAAGGAAAATAATTTCGATAAGAGATTAATTATTGTGATTTGATGCATTTTGATGCTTATTTTTGACTTACTTGTTAACTATGATTGATGCACTTGTTACGTGTGATTGATCTACTTGACATTGAGATTGACTTACTTGATCGATACATGTTGGTTGTTGATTGTGACTATTGGACTATGATTATTGAGTCTGGTGAGTTGTGTATTGTAGAACTGTTAAGTTGGGATGATTTATGTACAGGTTGTAGTTTGAGGAGGTTCGGTTGGGATGAAATGAGTATTCGTTTTCTAGCTAGGTTGCTTTGTTTACTAGATTGCTTGATGGGTACTTGTTGTTGGTACTCACTCCTTGCTTCTACACTTGTATAGGTTATGAGTCCGGTATCGTGTGATTGCTCTTTCTCTCTCATCTCCGAGGTTTGTCAAAGAACTGTTGAGAGGTAGCTGTTTGTTATCCCGGCGGGCCCTCTAGCTCTTCTTTTATGCTTTGTTATATTTAAGAAACAAAGATTTGAGACTTGTATTATTTATGAACTCCGCACTTATGTATTAGTGGCTTGTACACATGACAATCAAGTTTTGGGTGTTTAGTAAAATGAATAAGTTTTTCTGGCTTTTATCTTGTTCTTGTCTTATCTTTCCGTATTTCTTTCATTTCGTTGGGTTAAGACTGACTTGTCTTGGTGGAATAGACAAGTGTCATCACATCTATTTTTGAATCATGACAACTATACATAGTAAAGTGACTTTCTAAGAAAATTATTTATAGTTGAGTGACCATCTAAGATATTATCTCAAAGATATTATGAAAAATAAATAATAAAACCCTGTTTATTTGTTAAAATAAACAACTAAACTAAAGTATTTATTTATAGTATAAATATATATTGGGGAAAATAAGTTATACACGTGATTACATGTAGAGTGGGCTTGTGGCACTATAATGAAGTCCGGTGATAACGTGGTGTAGAGGATCGAGCAGAATTATTCATAAAGGTTTCATAGATCGAAGTGTCCAAACCAATATACTCCCTCGACGGAAGTAGTTTAACTTGACACGAAGTTTAAGAATTGTTTTTTTTAAAAAAAATTATGGTTTAAAATAAATGTTAGAAATTTATGTGGCTATAAATCATTTCATTAAGGATAGAATGAATATTTAAAAGTTAAATTGTTACTTAATATATAAATGTATCATGACTTACTAAAAAGGAAAGTTGGTCATATAAATTGAGACGGAGGAAGTATAATTTTTGAATTTCAAATTCAAATCTCAGGTACTATATTTTAAGGTTCCAAGTTAAATTTCAAATACTATATTTTTATTTTTCAAATATTTTCGAACGGATTTAATCAAAATCCTAAATCCTCCTCTATTGGCTAAGAAACATGAATGAACTTGTACCAACTTCGTGTTCTATCAAATATCCTTTTGGCCACAGGACGAAGCCTATTGGTAAATCATAATTAAGATAAGTGACATTAAAGTCAAACAAAAATTTATTACATTGCGTAGTTATACTTCATCCGTCTCAATTCATGTGACACATTTCAAAGTATGATCATGACGTAGAAAAAGAACTCGTTATGAAAAAGTAGATCAGATTGATGATTTGATTTCTCATCTAATTGTGGTTGAGAAGTACACTCCTATCGACTTTTACTCTAAGTTTACTTGTACATCATACTAAAATTATTAAAGTAATTGTCCATTTTTATTTTTTCAATTTCATAATCAAGACAAAAACTTAATTATTATAATATTTTTTATTTCTCATCAAGTGTTCGATATTTATATTAGAGTCTGACTAAATTCAAATTCGCGCCGGAAAGTCTCACATTGGTGGTAAAACACTCTGTAACAAATGTGATTTCGTACCCAAGGAGACTCAAACCCAATACCTCTTTGGTTAAAGATAAGGAGCACTTACTACTCCACTACAGCCCTTGTTGACTAGTATAATATTTTTCAATGAATGTTTAAAGCATTGAATTTATCGGAAAAGATTAACTTTACATAATGTACTCTGTTGTCTGGCAATTATACAGTCAAAAGTTAAAAGTCATAAGCACAGGATATCCTACTTTTGACTTATTTTAAAACTTTTTTTTGCCTAAAAATGAGTGCTTAAAAACACTTTTTTTTTTTAACTTTTCTAAACACCTTCAACAAAAAAAAAAAAAAGTGTTTAAAAGTCAAAAACACTTGATAATAAGTTAATTCAAATGGACACTTAATATAACATATTGGGAATGTTAAATTGTGTGAAGTATGTCAAAAATGCTAGACCACGGATAAACTTAATTTGGACTGGTACATCACAATGAAATAAAAAAAACATATTATGAGAATAAATTAGTTGGACGTTATGATCTAATTGGGACTATGAAAGCCATTGGCATAATTAGAGAAAGATATTTGATTGGAAATTAAAGAAAGAAAACAATTCGTATAAAACAAATTAACCAGTCACTATTGTTGACATTATAAGCATGTTGATTTATTTTTTGTACCATATAATAGATAATAGTTCTATAGTCAAAAGTTGGTAGACATTATTAGCTTCTTTTGTAGACATTTATCATTGCATCCCCACAAAAACAAAATGACAAATTTCTTATACCTAATTTATAATCAATATTTAATTTCCAAATTTGAAAAAAAATCGTTATATTAAACATTTTCCATGCTCAAATATGACTTGATCAAAGAAAATTTCTAAGTTGACAATTGATTTTAATATTATACATTTTAGACTCGATTCTAATATCGAATAGATTTTCTTTTTATCTTATTTTCTTTTAAAATTTGAGTGAAGTACTATGGAAAACAGTGTCTTTCAAATTTCTAGTCCAAAAATTAAAAACAATATTAAATGGTATTCTTTTCGATTTGAATGGAAAAAAGAAAATGATGTTCCTAATTAATATGATAATGTCACGTTAATATGGGATATTTATGTGTCATAATCAAGTTGGGTAATTCAAATAATTACATAGATTAGTTTTTTCTTTGAGATTTGTCACATCGAGAATAGTGGAAAAGAAAATTAGAGAAAATTATATCGCTCTCAATTTATGTGATATCAAATGTTAAGAATTAAGCGGATTTTTCTTTAAACACAATAAATTCGTGTGCTATTTAAATATTTTAAATTATTATTTATTATAAGTTACAATACTTTTTATGTAAAAAAAATTAAAAAAATTATTTCCAAATTTACCATTAAAATTTGAATTTTTACCCTCAATATTTAATTAGTAATAAATAATTATTACTCCGTAGACTTTACAAAGCCTAAAATGACAAGACAAAAAGTATAGTCGTTACGTGTTTTGCATGGTCACAATTTTGGTTCCAATTTTGTAATGATTGTGTTTTATGATTGACAATCATTTTCTGCATGAAATAGCAAGGGATGTATTTGAGGGAGAAATTGGAAGATAGCTACTTTTTGATTTGTTAATTAAGCTTTAGTTTATGTTGAAATTGTTTAAAGAGAAAGTAGGTCGAATAAAATTGTTGGAAAAAAAAAAAGTCATTTTTTTTAAAACGAATAAAAAAATAGGTTAAATAAATTAAAATAAAGAAAGTATGTCTCTATGTTCTTGTTTGCTCATGTACTCTTCTCTAAAATAAATAGTAAACATGATATATTCAAATGATTTTAAATCAATTTATAAATGCATCATTGTCCGATTTCAACAACACATATTTATGAAGTTGTTTTGAACTATAATCAAATAAAATATGTACGATAAATTTTATCAATTTTTAATAAACAAGCAGGAAAAAAAATTAAGGGAAATAATTTAGATAACTAATAAAGTTGGAGAATGAAAGAAGCTTGAATTTTTTTTGAAGAAAAAAATATAGAGCACAATTCTTTTTCGAATATAAAAGTGTCTTTTTAAAGAGTCTAAATGAGAATACGACTATGTCACAAATCTAATTCATTCAGACACATTAAGAGATTTTCACTAAAAGAAAATTTTATTTTCACTAAATATGTGTTTTTGCTTGAGTGGTCACAAGCTTATAATGACCCATTTAGTCTAGGGAAAAAAACACTTATATCCCAAAATAATAAAATATTTACCCTTAAATGTCCCATTACTTTTATATCCTCTTTTTATTTTAAAATGACATATACTCCCTCTATCTCTCAGTGGTATATCTACATAATATCGTGGTATCATTGAGGTATATTTCCATTCTTCAATATTTTAATTTAAAAACAGTTTTTAAAAAAGTCATAATTTAGATACAATTTTTTTTTAAAATTGCAAAAAAAGAGAAAAAATAAATATAATTAATTTTTTTTTATTACTAATTTAGAGTTTTATAAATAAGATTGTGAATTTAATACTTTCCTCTTGATTGTTTCTATTTATTTCTTAAAAAAAGTCCAATCCTATATGATACCGATAGCGTATCAATATACCAACGGAGTATCACACAAGATTAAACTCAGTCCTATATGATACCGATATGGTATAAGTATACCGACTGTGTGTCAAAAAGAACATATTTTCTACTAATTTAGAGTTTAATAAATAAGACTGTGACTTTAATAATTTTCTCTTAATTGTTTCTTATTTATTTCTTAAAAATAGAGTTGAATCCTATATGATACCGATAGAGTATCCATATATTGATGGAGTATGGTAACACCCCGAAAATTAGTAGGCTAAGCTAGAGCTTAACATGAGGGTTAGAGTCATGAATGTAACTCCCCGTACTCAAAATAAAGGGTTTCGTGTTAGAACGTCAAGGTACCACCCCTCAAGGACCAACTAGGGGCCCTTAAGGAAAACCCCTAGAAAATTTCCCATATTAGGGACAACGGCATGACCCACGCCCTGTGGGTGGGTCCACGCCCCATAGGTAGGGGCTTCGTGGTTGGCCAGAAACTCCCAGTCATAAGACCACGCCCAACTAGGACGGGCCGTGGGTCCCTCCACGGTCCGTAGGTCATGAGTCTGTGGTTCAGGCCTGGGAGCATTTTTGGTGGTTTAGTTTAGGGGCACTTTGTGGTTTTACGATTTTAATTAATATTAAGTGGTGTCATTTTAGCCTAATTTAGACTACCTATATAAGGATTTAAGACCCCTAAATTAAGTCATCCAACTCATTATTCTAAAAACCCAAATCAATTCCCAAAAACTTCATCCTCTCCAAAAATTCTCTTTCTAGAACTAGAAGAAGAGGAAGAAGAGGAAGAAGAAGAAGAAGAAGAAGAAGAAGAAGAAGAAGAAGAAGAAGAAGAAGAAGAAGAAGAAGAAGAAGAAGAAGAAGAAGAAGAAGAAGAAGAAGAAGAAGAAGAAGAA
>JAJONR010004632.1:0-83843 GCA_029582245.1 Solanum etuberosum | reverse complement strand
GTTTTGGGGAGGGGGGGGGGGGGAGAAAAGGTGAAGTATGAATTTTTTAAAAATATTTTATAAAAGAAAATAAAAGGACGGGGGATTGTCGGGCTGGGAGGAGGGGGTATGAGGAGGAGGTGGTGGAGTGGAGTAAGAAAAATAATTTTAATTTTTTTTGGGGGATAGTAATACTTAATCTTTATTTTAATTAATATTAATAGTTTATTATTTAATTTTTGTTAAGGTGAAATATTTTATCACGTGGAATGTCATGTATCAAGGTTTTTTCAAATAAAATAGAGAGTGCATTACACACACTATTGAGGTGTGTTTTTCAAACTGATAAGTGATAAATTAGATATAAAACTCACACTCTCAATAGTTTATGTATAAAACTAAAAAAAAGTATAATTTAGATGTGTTTTTGACACTTATCTCATTTCTTAATGGACTTAAATTTTACTAAAATAATATTTATTTTGGGATCGGAAAGTAATTTCAAAGAACCATTTAAAAATGACACATACATACCGTTTAATTGTTGAGTTTTGAAGAACTGGACTGAGATTATCTAGGGAAGCTTTATGGTACCCATTTTTTAAAGTCCCATAATTGAATTTCGAGTGCTTATTTAAGGACGGAAATACATATTTTTAGTTTAAAAAGTTGATGTGTTCGGTGGAGTTTTTTTTTTTTTAAATAAAAATAAAAGTAGTTTTGGATAGTAGCAAAAGCTGGAAAGAACTTTAAAAAAATCAAAAGTATTTTTGATATTTTTGCAAACACAAATTGCTATTCTAGTATGACAAAAATGTTTTTTGAATGGATTAGTCAAATACAAATTGTTATTCTTTAAAAATATTTTTGTTGGATAAATTAAAAACTAATGACAAAAAGCTTTTTAAATAAGTAAATTTTGACCAAACATTGATAAGAAAGTTTTAGAACTCAATCTTTTCAAATAAGATTAATTAATCAAGAAATTATAATTTCACAATTATAATCTTGAAATATATTAGTTATATAACTACATGTCCACATTTGTGCCTTTTTCTTCTTCTTCTAATTGGATAAATCATGATAAACAATTTATAAAAAGTGACATCTAAAGATTCTATTATATTGTTCTATACTAGATGCTCAAAGTTTGATCTCATCTTAGGATTTTCAACCACAAGTACCAAAATATCATATCGTTATTTATGAGATTCTTTGTTGATAACTCTACAAGCTTTAGCTTTATCCAAAACATTATTCTAGAAAGAGCGCAAGGGCGAAGCTAAAAGTTTATATACAAATTTTATCGAATTCATTAACTTTTGTTTAAACAATATATTTAGCGCAAGAAAGTCATTAAATATCTATACATATTGGATTTGGAATCCAAATATTAATAAATGAAGTCATCATTTTAAAATTCATGAGAACTCATAAAGTTAAAATCCTGACTCCGCCAATAAGATAACAAGATGAAACATTTTTTTAATGGCTTAGCTACATTTGATTTGGACTGGATAGTGATCTAGCATTGTTCTTGTTAGATGCTAATTGGGTCTTAAATACTAAGCAACTTTTACATTACCTAAATAGATGTTCTTGTTAGATGCTAATTGGGTCTTAAATACTGCGTAACTTTTACATTACCTAAATAGGAAAAATTGAAATTGAAATATTTAATTTTGAAGGGATCTATTTTTAAAATAATAATAATAAGAAGATGGAATTTTGCTATCACATGATGATAAGGAACAACTTTGTGTGATATTTCAATCCTCTTTTTGGCTTCTTGCACTACCCAATAATGGGTTACTTTTCCTTCTTAAATTTGAAAAAAAAATGTATGCAAACCTGTAGAATTTTTCAATATAATTTTGAAATATTTAAATTTTAAAATATTAAATTCATTTAATTTAATTAATTTTAAAATCCAGTTAAATTTACTCTTCGAAATGCAAAAAACGACATTGATTTTGGGATGAAGGAAGCACTATATAGTTTTATTTAGATTTTGTAAGGATTTTGGTCCAACTATTGAGGTATTATTCACTTCGAGTTAAATCTCACAAGGATTTGTCCATTAGATTTTAATCCAAAGAACGTCTCGATCGTTAATTCTAAACTCATTCTTTTAACTTTCTTCTCTCATTTAGATGTGAGATTTGCCTAAGGTGTAATGTATATCCCTTCTTTAGAGGTTTGTCCTTTGTTATAATTGTCACATATACCCCTCATTGAAACTCAACGTCCTTGTTGAGGTTTGTCCCACCATCATACTAAGATATAGTCCTACTCAGATACCATATATGAAGATCATGGTCCAACTGTTAAGGTATTATTATTCGTTTTCGGTCAAGATCCGCAAGAACTTGTACATTGGGTTTAACTCAAATTTTGAAGTCTTCTTGCATTTATGTTTTTTTCACATATAAAATTTGTTTTTTCTTTCTCTTATCTTTTTCATTATTCAGATCATTTGTCATTTCAATTATAAATTGCAGGCTTGCTGATGTAGGGCCGATAATCCGCCGGCTTTTCCTTTTTGGATCTTTAGGCTGATGGGCCTTGTACATTTTATTATGGGCCTAAGAAAAAAACCGGTAAAAAGGCCCAGATTATCGTTCGTATTCGTACTGAAAAAACTTCAAAATCTTAAAATATCAATTCTCAGGTGTGAATTTTGATTTTGAAATGGATAAATTTGAGTAATTTGGAAATGATGGCTACTTTTTAAATAGTGATCCTTAAAGTGTCTATTTATATACTTCATCGTGCGTGATTTCTATCATCATAGCTCGATAATTAAACAAGCACATCTCATTATTATCAGCCATTTCACTTGTAGTTTACATAAGCTTTTACTTTGTTGGTTGATAGTTGATTTTCCAACCCCATTTCCTCTTTCCCTATCCTCAATTTTCTTAAAAAATAAATACACCACACCTCACCTCAAAAATTACATCATACACAAGAAAAAAATAGTAGAAACCACAAAATATGCACCTCTAAATGTGATTTTTCCTATTATTTAAAAAAAGTTCTTATTAAAATATAACAATTACAATTCGTTAAATATTTAACGATAACTAAAATTATTTTATCTTAAAAATTTAAAAATAATTAAAACTAGCTAGAAGTATGTGACAAAGACTAAAATTGAAATATAAACTCCACCTAAAACATTTGCTATTTTTTATAAAAAGAAATTCATTTTATTTTTAAAAAAATTATTGCTGGAAAATTATTTTAAAAAAACAAACAGAGAGTGTGGTATTGGCATCCAAAAAGTCACTGGTAAGTCGTAATTGTTCTTGAACAGCAAGCAAACAATTTCAGAAATGGCGACTCTGTAACCCCAACCTCACGAAACTCATTCAAGGGTTTTTTCTTCTTACCTCAATCTACAAAATCTTCTTTGGAGGATTCTGTATTAGTACCCTTTTTCAGATTCTGTTATAAACCCTAAGAGTTTAATATGAAAGAAGAAGAAACTGGGCCACAAAATAGAGAGTTATATGCATTGCTTCATATATCTCCAGAAGCTTCTGATGAAGAAATTCGAAAAGCTTATCGTCAATGGGCTCAAATCTATCACCCTGATAAATATCAAGCTCTTGAGGTACTCACAGTCCACTCTCTTTACTCTTTTTTTTTTTTGATTTTCGATGTATTTTTTGTACTATGCTTGTTTTTGGTTTGGGAATGCTTAATTTGTGTATTTGGAGTTAAAGGGTAATTCACAATGGTGTCTGAATCAGCTTGAGCTCACCTTCCGGCAGAACCTGAATTAAAGGATGAATTATGTGTTATTGGTTAAATTGGGCCTGTATAGAACAGAATGGATACATATGATTCATATAGCTGATTCCAACTAGTTTTGAGAACCCTTAATTTGTGTATTTGAAGTTAAAATGGTAATTCACTGATGTGTTGGGGTCAGCTTGAGCTCACCTTCGGACTGCTACCTGAGTTAAAGGATAAATTATGTGTTATTGGAATTTATTGGGATTTGGGCCTGAATAGAGTGGAAGGGATACCTAGGACTGATAGGAGGAGTCATATAGCTGATCTCTGACTAGTTTTGAGAACCCTTAATTTGTGTATTTGGAGTTAAATGATAATTCATGCTCGTGTTTGGGTCAGCTTGAGCTCACCTTCCACATGCTACATGCATTAAAGGATAAATTGTGTGTTATTGGAATTAAATTGGGCCTGTATAGAACATAAAGGATTCATACAGCTGATCTCCAACTAGTTTTGAGAACCCTTAATTTGTGTATTTGGAGTTAAAAAGGGTAATTCACGGTTGTATTCGGGTAAGCTTGAGATCACCTTCTGCCTGCTACCTATTAAAGGATAAATTTTGTGTTATTGGAATTAAATGGGCTTGTATAGGACGGAATGGATACCGACGATTTGTATAGCTCAACTCCAACTAGCTTGTGGTTGGGGCTGAGTTTAACATTTTGATATGTTTTGAAACTGTTCTAGTTTTAGAAAACCCTGGTTTGCCTATTTTCTTTAAATGGTGAATTTTTAATGTGGGAATGAAATGGGCCTGAATAGAGAACTAGTTTTTAGAAAAGACTAGTTTGCCTCTTTTTCCTTTAGGGATAAATTATGTAGTGTTGAAATGGGTCTTGATTAGATGGAATGTATACATATAGCCTTCATCTAGTCAACTTCAACTAGTTTGCCATAAAGTAGCAGTTTGATTGATATGTATGAACTACGGCTAGTCTTGTTTTTGCCTTTGATATTGGTGGAAAGTCGCTGTGCTTGCTTTTGCTCAATTTTCTTCCAGGTATTTTGCATTGCAATTGGCATATTTATTCCTTTCTCCATGCTTTTGTTTTTGCATTGCGATTGGCATATTGATTAGATATAAATTCAACCTTTTTCCATGTGATTAGACAGTTGTGAATGTTTTACTTTGTATCCAATTTGGAATTTTGGTGCTTAGTATTTGATTTACCATCATAAAAGACAAAAAGAAACTCACGTCCCGTTGGCTCATTCATGTACTTGTTTAGTGGAGGGAGATTCAATATTGACTGAATTTTTGAAGATGAGTATAACATTGTTTTGTCCTTGGTACATGTTTTGTGCAATGGGACTAATAGCTTGTTAGCTGGTACTATTCAGGTTCTTCTTGCAAAAGTAGGACCAAGATCATAAGTATAACATTGTTTTGTCCTTGGTACATGTTTTGTGCAATGGGACTAATAGCTTGTTAGCTGGTACTATATTCCGGATCTTCTTGAAAAAGTAGGACCAAGATCATAAGTATCAATTGCTGGTGCTTTCAGGTTCAGAGTCATAATACAAGTGATTCCTGCTGAGATTCTACATATTGATCCTTGTATAATAACTGCTCGAGTCTCTTCTAAAATCTCTGTTCTTTAGCCTAAAAAAAGAGGGTAGAAGAGAGGAAGTGTCTTTCCAATGGGGAAGAACGTGGTAGAAAACTCAATAGTTGCCAGCTCTTCAAATTTTTGCTCTTCGTAGTCTCCTGGGTGGGGGATCGGGAAAACGTAATATTGAGTTCAACAGAATGTATATCAAAGATTTATGCAACAGTGCCAATTGGCGGGAAAAAATTGTATGTGTCTAGATTCCTTGTTTTCCTGCTTATGATGGTCAAGTTAATGTCATATATCGCATGTTCTGTCTTATGGGTTTGGTAGGGGAGGCTTCATAAGTACTGTATTACATTTTTGTTATTTGGCAAACAGCCATTATTATGGTTCAGGGCCTTATCTATCTGAAAACTAGGACCTAGATCTTTCTTATTGCAGTGTTTGGGCTATTAGGTTGTGAGACATTATATAGGTGGTTTCTTGAGATTACTACATTTTGCTAATTTCTTCTAGAAACCTTTTCTCATTAAGGAATAACTAATAAGGTTACAAGAGAAAGCTGTCTCACAATGGGGAAGAATATGGTAGAAACTCAGTTTTTAATGATATTGAACTTGTTTTCTCCTCTTAGTTCAGGGGGTTGGGGATCTCGCAGTGAGGTCAAGAAAATCAGTATTTTTAAAATCTTAGCAACATTATTACAAGATATTAGATAATTGCCAACTGTTGGAAGTAACTTCTCTGGCTTTCTTAATTTTCTGATTCTGAAGGTCAAGTTGTGAGTATTTAGTGGCATATTTTTCCTGTTTCAGATGAAGGAAATTGCAACAGAGAATTTCCAACGAATATGTGAAGCTTATGAAATTTTATCGGATGAGACGAAAAGACAAATATATGACATATATGGTATGGAAGGGATTAATTCTGGTCTGGAACTTGGTACTAAGCTGAACAAAGCTGAAGAGATCAAGGAAGAACTTGAAAGACTACGTCGTCAGAAAGAACTTCAAAAGGTTGCAGCGCATCTCCGACCTTCTGGGTCAATTATGGCAAATCTGTCATTGCCACAGTTTTTAGAGGGTGATGGCATTATGAAAGGGTAAACATCTGTACTTCTTTTGTATTTCTATGTCTTAATTGCTTTTGTAGATTAAGATGACGATGTAGACATGTGTGACTAGGTAATTGATAATCCAATAGCATGGCAGAAGCCAACTATTCCATCTATCACATTGTACATGTTAAAATTTCTTTGTCCTTAATCCTAGAAGAATATGCAAAGCCATGTTCCTTTAAATAACTTGCTGATAAGTAAATTTCTTTTAAGTATGCGAGTTATGATTTTTGTGGGACAACCTGCAAAAGAATTGTTCTAAGCTGCCCACAAGAATGCTGGTGGATTTGGAGCTAATGAGCTTATGCTTTAAATTCTTTTAGCTTCAGTGTGTGCTTCTATGACATAGAAGTGAAGCAAAATCAGGTTTGAGAATTGTACCATGAAGCAGAAAATATTAGAAACAGGGATCTTGAGGAATCCTTGTTGTGAGTCCCTAATAAACTATCCAAGGGTTTTTTAAATTTCAAGTAAGGTAAAGACCATTAAACATATTCAAGAGTCGCTCTGCATTCTTTTGTAAAAGTTTGATCCTAATCATCTTCCTTGACGGCTTTTGGCTATCTCCTCAAGAGATTTCAGTTGTCATGATTCTGTTATATTTGCACTTCGGTTACTTAATACATTACACTGTGTCTACAGAAGTAATGACCTGAGCAGCCTGTAGGCTTATTAACTGCAGAATTGAGCTGCTCTAGCGGAATATGCATTGTGTTGCTAGCACTACTGTCATTTTTGTTCAGAAGCACCAAATTTTATTGTATTGTACGATATTGCAACACTAATGCTTAAGCTTGTTTAGGCATAGTTAGCAATATGATTCTAGTTGATTTTTTTGTTTGTTTATTCCTTCAACATGTTGATCATTCAGCAAGTCCAAGTTTGTCTTCTATATGATTATTCAGCAATGCCTCTTGATATTACCTCATCTTACCTTACATGTTTTTGGGCTTGATTGCCAGGATGGCTATGGCTAGTGAAGTCCAGTCTCAGATTTCCAAAAACAATGCTGTTGCCATTGGTGGAAATCTGGCGGTTAATGGGAATGCCGGCGGTGGTGCTGCATCTATTGTTTTTAGGCATCAAATGTCATCAGTTTCGTCAATAGAGTTTATGGGGTCTATGGGTTTGAGAGCATTACTAGGAGTACAGACAACTCGGTAGGATGATCCATTTTGCTATGTGTTGCAGATCTCAAAAATTTTAGCCAAATATTGACCTGTTCTTTGTCTCATCAGTCATATATCTGTTCACTCTACGGCAACAATGGGTCTTGCTATGTCTTTAAGAGATGGTTCTGTTAATCTCTCCAACACTTGGACTCGCCAGCTATCTGATACCGCTCATGGAAATGTAAGCTATTTTTGAGTTGATACATATCTAGAAGCTTAAAAATAATTTTTCATAGTTGCTACTTGCTACTATTCTTTATGCTTTGTGCCTGCAACTTAAGTCAGAAGATTGATGATCTCTTGGACCATAGCATTCTGGAACATACTCGTTTAGGGGCTGAGGCATGAAATCTCTGTGCATCTCGCGTTACTGATAGTCACCCATTCTTTTTAACTTGTCAAGAAAATCATATATTTTTCCGTTTCCCCTTTCACTTTTTTATGCAGATACATCTTTCATTAGGTCCAGAGTCATCTATAGCTGTTGGATGGCAGAGGAAGGTGCAGAAAAGGTTTGCTTCTGGAGAAATCAAGGTTCCACTTTTCTGCTCTAGCTCTAAAGACATTTATCTTTTGATTACATTCTCTTATAAAAGCTAAGTTAAGAATTCTTGTTTCCTATTTAAGACTTGCCCATATCATCTTTGTTTATTCTTGAATTGAGTAATTACTGGCTGACACTTTCTTTGATCTGGTTATGAGGGATTCTGTACTTATGGTTTGAAGTCCACACGAACATTAATGCTCTAGATACTTTCATTGGTTTTGTTAAAAACAGATGAATTTCTCTCATCTACCTGTTGATATGGAATTAGGATCCCTTAATGGTTAATTTATTGTTTACTTTGTGGCCTACAACTTACTTTTTTCTGGACAAGTAGAACACACACCAACTATTAAATGTAAATCCAGCTTTCTAGTAGACTACACAGCATAATCTCCCTACATCTGAGTAGGGCTTTTTATTACTTGGTCATGACTTGTGTCCAAAAAACCTTACCAAGCAGTTGAATTAAATTTAAATGGTTATTTAGGTTGCTATGTTACTTTAGTATCAATTGTTTGGTTTAGTATCATTTTGAGGAAAAAAATCTGTACAGAAGTGAGAAGCTTCCTGATTAAAAAAAAGAAGTGACATAAGTAACAATTTGTATTTAAAATTAAGAAAAAGGAAGAAAATGCACTTTTAGTTTTAGCAGTTCTCGAATATTCTGCTGCCAAAATCTGGGAAATGAACTTGTGTAGATTGGTGCCCCTTGAAATGTGCCCTAACAGTGGAATGCTCCCTAATAAAAAAGAAAGAAAGGAACTCAAACTGGACAAGCTGGTCGAGTTCTATTCAAGACTTTTGCTTGATTTGTTCTAAAAAAATAAGATTATGATTTCTTCTGCTCTTGCTCCCACTTGCTTTAGTTTATTTTAGAGCTGTAGATGTTCCACAAAGTTCTGACTAGCGTACTAGCAGGAACATGGAGAAGTTAGCAATGATAGTATTGTATTAGGTTCTGTAATAACGTGACCTGTTCATGTTCCACCCTCTAATTTCCCTTACTTCTGCGTGAGAAGAAAATAGAATGCTATATATGTTGGGCCACTCCAAACATATTTTAGAACTATGAGTCTATTTGTGTATATAATGCAAATATAACATACTTTCAACTTCATGTTCTGTCAAACAAACCTCCACTTTAAACAAATTCAACATGAGAAGTACATTGGGTTCAAATGATATTAAGCGGCATTAAGTCATTAACCTGCCTTCAAGCAGCATCTTAACATTACCAATTTTGCGGGACTTTGAGTATTCTTTTATCAATATATAATTTGCATCCAACGAAATGCAGCTAGGGACAGGGTCATTTGGTGCAACGGCTAATTACACCCACCGCTTCTCCACAAAATCTCATGGGCGTATCGCAGCCAGAATCGGAAGGTTCATTGATGTTAATAATTCCTCATTTCTTTTTTTGAATAGTATTCGACTTATTGCTGTTACGGTGTTAAAGTTAAAGGTTCTAAGCCTTGATATTCTGTACTTTTTTGCTTAAATAAACTAAACGATCTGTGGTCTGAATAAGCTAATGAATGTCTGGTACACTTGATGTGTTGCAATTCTATTTTAGATTTATTTTGTTGAATGATCAAATCTCTCTGATCCTTGTTCATCTCCGCGTATCTAGTTTTGGGTAGTGCACATGGTAATGGTGATGACTAAGGCCTAACTTTTACCTTATCAAAACAAAAATGGTGATGACTAAGGCCTAGTACTCGATTGTAGCTTGAGTAAGTCAATACATAACTTGCATTAGCTATTGTTTTAAATCCTTGTTTGTAATCAGATTTCTATAAAATCTGGTTATATAAGCGATTTAATAATATTTTCATGATCGTTTACTTTATAAGTCCCTCAATTTGTTCTGGTATTAGTTAAACCTTTGAAGAACTTCTGGGAAGAGCAAACCTTCTAGTGTCTTGGAAAAAAGGCATCATAGATTTCTGTAAAAGATGGTTATATAAGCAATTTATCATTTTCTTCTTGATTGTTTTCTTTATTATCCCATCACATTTCTTCTGGTATTAGGTAAAACTTTTTTACCAACTTCTGGGAAGAGAACCTGCTAGTATCTTGTAAAACAACAACTCATTGCATCTTAAACCAATTGAAATTCTTTGTATTTTCTGTTCTCTAGTTTGAACTAGGAATGGCATTTTCTTGGATTTTCAGCTTGTTTTTTAATATGTTCCCAGAGAACCGTATCTTCAAGTTAAGCCAAAAACACCATAATCCAGGTTACTGGATTTATCTTCATGCACAAAATTTCATGTTTAATTGGTAGCCTCTTCTCAGGACATTCTATATTATATTGCAGTACTGCACTTGAACTTGAATTGGGAGGTGGAAGAAAAATATCTGAATTCAGTACCATTCGGATGCTGTATTCCGTAGGAATTCAGGTATATATTGGCAAACTAACTCCTTTCACCCCTTCCCGAAGAAAAGAGGAGTGGTGCCTACTTTCGTCTATGCTTTTGTTAGACATGTTTTACAATTCATTAGAAGTCATTGTTGCAAGATTGCACATGATTTTCATGTTTTTTACACCTCATATCCTTTTTTTTTCTCACAGGGGATCTTTTGGAAGTTTGAGTTACATCGTGGGGGACAAAAGTTGATTGTTCCTGTAAGTAGTCTCAACTTGTGCTTATATGCGTTATTTTGGTTTCATGCTTTTATCTTTTCTTTCTTTTTCCTTTTCAGTTTGCTTGTTCATATGCATGCACACGTGTTCGTGACTTTGGGTACATATTTACCAGAATTTCTTGCATCTACAGTTGCTTCTTGATCATGATCTTAATCAGGCACTTCCAAGATGATCAGGAGTCAATAATGATCTCGAATTATAACTAACCTAAACTAATGCAAGATCACTTATTTTAAGAATATAGTATGGTACCTCAACGCGTTGAACTAATGAAATACTATATCCTACAATGCAAAAACTAGATTTCCTACTCAAGTAATTGGATATTACGTATGATCTTAACTAATTTTGATTGGATAATGGTTCTGATAGTTTCACCAAAATTAGGTATGCTTTTGGCCATGAATTTTTTTTTTCCGGAGTTGAACTTTGGAAAACATGTTTGGCCATAATTCTACTTGAAGTTGAATTCGAGAATTTTCAAGAATTTGAAAACAACTTAATGATATCTTCACTTTTTCACTCCAAATTACTCACAAAAGTAAAAAACATCTCCAATTTGTATTTATGGCCAAACACACTCCAATTTTCAAATATCATTTTTCATTAACAAAAACTACTTTTTTCAAATTTCACAATGAAACATGGCCAAACGCCCACTTAAAAAGCATGATTTAATCCAACTTGGTGAAACAATCAAAAAGTAACACAAGTACACAACTATAACTGGCCAGTTGAAAGTTATTTGGTTGTACTGTAACTTGTAGATAGGAGTTGCAAATTAATTGGTACATATAGGTGAAAGGTTTTGCTTATATTTCAAACCTAACTTCATTTTTGCATTCAATGCCATAAACCATGGCGAAAATAATAGAGCATTAATCTATCTCGGGTTAAAAGACGTTTTCTGGGCGGATTCTACGGTTTACCTCTGAGCGAGGCATCCTTGAAATGCCTTGGGGTGGCAGTGGCGATCGCAAGTATCGCGGGGAATTTGCTCAAACTGGTCTGCCTGGAGTCGCTTTGAAATAATTCAGAGGGTCTCTAGTTCTGCCTAGTTTAATAACCAATAAAGTGAATCCTAAAGAAAAATAACAAAATTTCTTTTGCTTTTCTTTGCTGTCTTGCATTAAGAAGCTTATGGAATGGCATGTTTGAGCGACTATAATCTCTATGATCTGTATTCAGCCATCTGATTCACTCTTTTTAATCTACTTTTTTCCGGTGGTGTCCCCCCAAAAAATTGACTTTTCTATGGATAGTGGATAATCTAAGTTCCTATAAATAAGTTATGTTACCTATTTCAAAAAAAAAATTCATATAAATAAGTTAGCTCAAAGAACTTAACATTTTTCTAAACATTATCTGTCTCAATCAAGATCTTCGTTGTTCATACTGTAAGTGTTTTCATTTTTGCTAAATATTTATGGATGCAGGTATTGCTTTCTAGGCATTTGAACCCTATTTTTGCCACCGGAGCATTTGTGGTACCGACCTCACTGTATTTTGTACTGAAGGTTTGTGTTCTGTCTTCAAACTGACATTTGAAAATTTCTTTTCGGTCAATAGCTAACTACATGGTGGTTCTCAATTATTCTCTGGGGGAATTTGCTATATTACTGCTTTCCTTGTATTTCTGTTATAGAATTCTTAATTCGGTCGAGACAGAAATCCTAGTTCTTCTGATAAACATATCAATATCCATAGTGAGTTATGCCAAAACATTCAACTTCTTTTTTATTTGGTGACCTATGAGTAGGTTTGTTTACCTTGGTAGTTTTGCTACCCATTTTAAAGATTTTACAATTGATGGGCCATATTGCATCTACTTATTTCCTTCCCTGGATGTTTCAAATATGTTTTACTGTAGTCACTGGTTTTGATTCTGAGTTGTTGGAGGGGGGGTTTCCTCGTGGTGGCAATATGAGGAAATGTCTCCTCGAAATTATGACTTGCTAGTTTCGTAACTGCTCAGTTTCCATGACTGTCGATTTCTCTCTTGTTGAGATATCTTTTCCTTTACTCCTTCCGTTTCAATTTGTTTGTCTGGTTTTGACTTGCACGATGTTTGAGAAAGTAAATTAGACTTTTGAATCAATCTTGTGATCTTAATTTAAAGATATGTAGAATGTACCAAAATGTCCTTTAATTTTGTGGTCGTAAACATGTCATGTGGAAAGTTTGAATTAAAGAGTTGTCAAAAAATTTAAGAGACAATTCTTTTTTGAACGGACTAAAAAGGAATGTAAGACAAATGAATTGGAATTGAGGAAGTATTATTTATTCTGAATTGTTGTGGGGCCTTGTGTTAGCAAAATGTATCCCATTGATTATACTTTATAATTTTCTTGCTTTCTTAATAGCTCATTTTCCAGTCTCTCTTTTTGACTGTTTTTCTCTTCTATATTTGCAGAGATTTGTTGTGAAACCTTTTTATCTTAAGCGCGAAAAGCAGAAGGCATCAGAAAATATGGATAAAACCCTTGTCCAGGTAATTTTAAATTATACATAGTTCGGGTGACTGGCAGTGCTGCTGCCTGAATTCTATAAATAGCTTCCCCTGTTCTTGGCAGCCAGACATTAGGATGTTTGATAAACAACTAGGCTTCAATCGCAAGCTAGTTGGGGTTGGAACATAAATCCTCTCGATCCCCCGCTTATACCTTGGGACATTCTGTGAGCCAACATTTTGTTTTCCACTTCAGTAGTTTCTAAGTGTTGATGCAGTTCGTTGTGCACTGCCTCTTCTGATATGATAGAGAATGTATATTGTTTTGTCTATGAAGCATTCTCATGGTTCTTTCCTTGAGCTTATAAGTGGATGGTCCAATGTGAAGCCAACCTCTACTGCAGCTTTGCTCCTAACACACTACATTGTTGTAGGTTCGGGAGGCTAGGACGGCTGCTAAGAAAGCTCAACAACTATTGCAAAATGTGGCCAATAGGAAAAGAAGTAGACAGCTTGAAACAGGTGGACTGGTTGTTACAAAAGCACTGTATGGCAGTTGTAAAGCTCTGAAGAACAGAAATCAAATAGATGAAGTGGGTTCTCAAATCATTGATGTCACTCTAACTTTAAATTTTCTTGTGAGCGACTCGGGGCAACTAAAGGTCCGTTTTTACATCGTCTGTTCTTAATAGATTTCTTTTTGTTATCAGTCTTAAGGATTCCTTGTTTCACATTTGATGCCTTATTGCTCTTCTTTTTAGTTTATATTACTTGCTTTAATTGATCTTCTCTTTGAACATCGTAAGCTATTAGAGGTCATAAAGGAAAGAGAATTATAACAGCTGCAGTAGCTAAGAAAAGGTTAGGGACGTGGTTGGCTTAGATGACATAAAAAGGAGGAGAAAGAAAAAAGATGGGCTATATGGAACACAATCATGATATGTCAAGATATCTTCTTGGTGCTCCTCCTGTCATTTTGTCTGTTTGGCTTGAAGGAGTACTGGGACTTTGCAAGATTTTGTGTTTCTCTGGTAGATTAACATAGCCATTGTATCATGAGGATTAGCCCATGTTTTAGGTTCCATGTGGTTAACACATTAGGTTTCCGAGATTTCCCCTAGGTTGAATTCACATAGATAAAATTTTCCTTTAGTAGCAAGGAACACAATCGTTTAGTGTATTTGGAATGAACGGAATCACAGATGTATTGATGAAAGCTCAACTCCAACCCATATTTTGAAAGCTAGATGTTTAGTTAATCTCTACAGTTGGAATTTCCTTAAGCCTGTATCTGTCCCAGTTGATTTTTTCGATTTTGTTGGCTCCTTGATCTAATTGACTGATCAACTGTTATGGAGCTAACAGTACTTAATTTTTCTACTTCTTTTGCATCTCCTTGATGCCAATTAATGATATATTTGTACTACATAGAAAAAAATGAACACAATTGACTATCTCACCTGTAAAAGCTACACATCTGTTGTTTAATCAAATATTAGCCTATGTACTTTTAGTATTTGGACGCTTTCTTTGGAATAACTGTTGAGATGAAAATAATTACATATGGACATATTTTTGCTTACATTTCACTAGTTCATGAAACAACTAGCCAATATCTTGTCTGTTCAAGATGGTTTTACTTTTTACTATTGGATATTTCATGTCTCATTATTTATATGCAGCTGCACGAGGGTGTAAAGAAATCAGGAATTATGGGATTTTGTGATCCTTGTCCAGGAGAATCTAAGCAATTGTATGTGGAGTACACCTTTGATGGTAACAACTTTGAGGTAAATCTTCTTCTTTCTATCTTTTTCTGACATTAGAAAACATCCCCTGTTAACTAAAATTACTCTCAAAATATCAACAGGTCATTGTCGACGATTTGGATGAGTTGCTTATACCCCAAGAATCTCACAGAATTTGATGACAAGTGAGCTGCTGAGAATCTGTTTTTTCACTTCACTGAATATAGATTTAAGGCTGTTGATTCCTCCAGATGAGTATGATAGTCAATTGGAGAAATTTAAGGCAACCAATTGAGAAGACTTGGTTACCTCGTCAAATTTTGCATCGTTTGCTATGCCTCTGAAGTACTCTTTGTTCAATGTTACTGCCCGTCGCTTCCCTTCTTGTCCTCCTTACCCTCTAAACCAACAGGAATAAGAGCGTGGGAAACTAGCAGAAAGGAATAGAGTTTTCGCACCAACCCTAGCCTTAGAAATGTTAAAATGGGATGCAGTTCCTTAGGTTTTTGGTTAAAGATTACTACAGAGTGTATTCTATTTTGACAAAATAAAGGCAGTCTAGCGATATCTTATTCTTTCACCGTTAGACTATTTGGTGAACTCCTTATATTCTGTACCACAACAGAGAGCAAAACTGGTGCATCAAAAGAGTTGATGCCTCAGAAACAGAAGAGTTTTAACAAACTTATGCTTTCTCATTTGGCCTCACTAGTTGTGCAACTGTTCATTACAAGATTCTTCATTTACAAAGTTATACCACTCTGCATGTATTCTAAAAAAATGATCATAGAAGGTTAGCAATATCCAGCTTTAAACCCTGACAGTGACAGGAGCAGCAGATTGAGGATTCAACTGGCAATATAATGTGAGATTTGTACCATTCAAGGTGCATTATATCAACCATGGCTTCTATTTCATCTTCTGATCAGGTAAAAGTATATATCAATCATAACATTCAGTAAAATCTTCGTGCAATAGATATACATACATCCCGGTTTTGACCTGTTGTCCTTTATATTTTAGGATGCGTTATTGCAAAAGAAACACTTGCTGATAGTTTAATTTGCTAGTATCTAAAGGCCTTAAGATTTTAGTATTATAGTTTCGGAGTGACAACTTTTCTCAATAGAAACTGCTGCTCGCTGGGAGAAAAATAACTTAGTTTGGACACTCTTGTACTGAAAGTTAAAGCTATATGATCCAAGTTATGGAGAATTTTTGAGTTATGATGATCCAATATGATTTGTGACTAATCCAACATGACAGCTAAGATTGAAGTGACTCAATTGTCTATCTTTACCATAATTTAAATTTTAAGATTGCACTTTTTTCTCTAACGTAGGTTCTAATCGACACTTATCCACACAAAAGGTGGTTCGAAACTCACTATTTTTTGCTCGAACTATGTCTGTGTATGTAACAAAAAATAAGATCCACTAATTTTGAAAAAATTGAATTTTGGATTCACCTCTTTAATAATGCATACGATGACACTTGGCGAAACCAGAAAAGAGGAAAGCTGTCACATTAAAGAATAGCGTGGAAGATATGAAAGAGGTGCAAATGTTGCACTCTCTTTTTCCTCTTTTGTTGGTAGTGTATTAGCTGGTTGATGTTGCCATTACGTGACAGTATTCTTCAGTAGCACCATAACCTATTAGCTCACAAGCATGGCATGAAGATAGCCTGAATACAGCTCTTTAAAGTTGATTACTACTTCGTTATCATAACGTCTTTGGTGGGTAGCATTTTATTCCCAAAGTAAGAATTTTTAACCCAGCTCCAAATTGGATACCGAACATTGGGTAGAAATCACAAATAGAAAAAGATCATGTCTATTTTTTGTTGCATCATTTATCTGCTAGCTATTGGACTGTACTGAATATAGTAAAATTTCAACAACAATAATTGCACCCTAAAAGAAACATAATTAAGAAGCCCCCTATGGATTTGTTTTTCTTAAAATAGCCACATGAATGGTTTCTATTGCTAGTAGACTTGGGCTGAATAGTTATGGCCACATCTATGAAACATTAGCTGGATTAATCATTTTTTTGGGGGGTGGGGGTGTGGATTACCAAAATTTGAAATATACAATAAGGAGATAAAAAGAAAATTGAACTTCATAAAATATAAAGTTTAACCATTTCGAAAGCAACTTCATATATACATGAGGTTTTAAAGTTAGGTTTTGACAAAATCAAACTTTAGACCTAATGGTACTTACTTCATGATTGCAAGTCTTGAAGGTGATTTCCACATTGATAAATTTTATAAATTTTTGGTTATTTCTTAAATATGGATTCTATAAACGGTTATTTGTTCACTTATCCTTTAAAAAGGAATATCAAATACTCCCTTTGTCCCTAATTACTTGTCCATTTTTTCTTTTTTTAGTTGTCCCTAATTACTTGTCCATTTTGATAAATCAAGAAAGGACAATTTGTTTTTACCTATTATACCCTCAATTAATTACTTCAAAAAATGTAAAACTTCTTGAAACTCTTAAGTTTTAATTCATCCACTTCATAATTAATAGGGGTAAAATGGTAAACTCACTATGTCAATCATTGCTTTCTTAATAGTTGTGCCTATTCAAAAGTGGACAAGTAATTAGGGACAGAGGGAGTACGCGGTAAATTACCCAATGACCTTGAAAATGGTTGATTTTGAGTTTTTGGCCCTTGTTCGCCCATAGAGCAAACTTTCAAGGTCAAAAGTTTTTTAACTTGAAATTTTGTTGGATAAAAATATAAGTCATTTTTGTAAATTATTCCTTATTATTTATATATCGACTTGAAAATTCTGAATCCGCTCGTGGACGTGGACAACCAAAAGTATTTGAACCAAGCTCATAATTGTCCTTTTTGTTGTAATCCAAATTAATGAACCCATGCAGGTCCACACGTTGACGGCAAAATTCTTGGTAGTTGAAGCTTCCAATTATTGTGTTTAGTTAAATAATAATTAACAAGGATAATCATATTAATTATACTGATGAATTCTTAGGCCTTCCTAGCTTATATTATTAGTTCAACTAATCTTCTCACAATTAGTAGATAAAGAATGGATATATATTAACCAATAAAGTAACACTTTTTTATGAATAGATTATGGATAGAACAGTAAAATTTGGAAAGTGAGTTAGGTAAGGGATTACCAACAAGTTGAGTATTATTAGTCATTAAAGCATCATTTTAAAAATATGCACTCAATTATTAGCTATTCCACACTGGGAACCACCAGTTTTATCAGTAGTACTACTAAATTGACTGATGATTATATTTGGCAATATAATACTGGATTAATTAAAATATGTTTCTTCATATTAAATACATTTAGCAAAATACACTTTATAGGCTTTCGTACTCCTTTTTCTTTTAACAAAAAAATGGTGTCAGTATATAATTTAAGTGCATCTCAAGTATTTCACCAGATAGTTACTATATACTTTCCATAAATAAAGTTATCGAGTAACTTCGTATCCATAAAAATTAGATAAATAGATGTTTCACTTCCTTGTAAAGTGAACCTAGTCAAGCAATGGAAGCAGAAAGAAAAAAAGAAGACTTCCGTTGTACATATATAGATGCACTATCTTTAGCGAAGTTCCTCCTTTCCAAGCTCTGCTACAACATTCATCTCGTCAAAGAAGGACGGAGTAGGCACACTGACTACTCTAATTGTGCATGAATCGGGAAAAGGTAGCAGATAAACGGTATTAAAGAAGAAGTAATGGAGGAACTATATAATTTATTGTTGACCATTAAACCATATCGGAAAGGGGTTTAGTCAAAAAAATTCATTGAAACACACTATATATTTAAGGTTAATTATTATATATATATATTGATGACGAACCCTTTGATGAAAATTCCATATCCGCCGTTGAAATATGGTGTACCTTTGTCCTATATGTTATTCAATTTTAGTTATATTTGTAACATAGTAAGTATTTTAATAGAATACGACAATCTTAAAAAGAAAAAGTAGTAAGGGAGTAGGAAGACGTGGACAACACTTGAGAGTTCTTGTTCAAAGTTAATAATGCAATATAGGTATGGCAATAATCATGAGTCATAATCAAAATACTTCACCACCTAACTCTTAGTTTTTGGTCTCCATTAGCCAACCCCATACCATATCCATCTATCAATCTTTCTTTCTAGTAAAAAGTATTAACTTATTTTTTATTTCTCACTCGGTGTTCGGAGTCCGCAGACTAAATCTGGATCGCGCATTGCAGGGTCTATTTAGGGTGATGCTCTCAACAGAATTTTTCCCATACCCAGGGTTTGAACCTAGACTTCTGATTAAGGGTGAAGCAGTCCCACCACTACACCTCAACCATGTTAATCTAGTAAAAGTATTACTATGACTTTGAGATGCAAGTGTACGTCCTCATCATCCTTCTCAAATTTCTTTTGATGTGATAGACATATTGGTCTTACACTGTTACATACACATCAAATTTCACATAATTGGATTGTCCTTCGACTCCAAAAGAGAATAATGCTTTGGTCGGTTATTCATTGAAATTCTTGTTGGAGTATATATCCATCTTATTAATTAATTATATATATATATATATATATATATATATATCAATGGGGTTGTGATATAGAGTTGGGTAAAATCAACAAAATTGAGAACAACTTATTTGGGAAGAAAGTAAAGATACTTTATGGCAAGCAAAGTGCGGCCAGTGGTAAGTAAAATAGGTTGAGAAATCATGATGTTTCAAGTTTAAATCTCAACAGAAATAAGAATATTAGGCAAATTTTTTCATTTATTCAAGTCTTGATAGATAAAACTATTTAATACTCGTGCTAGTGAGAAATAGTAGGTAGATCATGAAATTAATTAAGTTGCGCTTAAAAATTTATTCTATCACCGCATTTATTTAAAAAAACACATCTTGATATAAGTTACTTTCTTTTTAAAAGAAGAAGAAGGTATTATTTGCTATCCAGAATTGTGGTAAGATGAATAAGATTATTTCATTTTTAATCAAAAATCTTATATTTGATCCCTGAAAATAGAAAGAAAAAAAAAACTTCGCATGAAGTATCTTTTTCTAGTGAAACTTTACACAACACGAGTTTAAATTAATCAAGATTACTCGAGACCTTAAATTGAATATCAGACATCGAACGACAAATTTAAAAAATGATATTATATGGTAGTGACAAGTTTGAGACAGACACAAGATTTGAATGTCCAAAATAAATGGTCCAATGACAAAAGAGAAAAAAAGGATAAAACAAGATGGGTTTAAAGTGTACCTTGTTATTAAAATGAGGGTCCTGATTTCTGAACTTAGAAAAAATCTTCAAAATGGGGCCTACATAGAGGATTTGGCAGGCAGCACAGTGTAAGGTGCCACGTAAGAAATCTTATGTCTTTATCTGTTTGGTGAGCTGGAAAGTGGGCCACCACTATACTCAATAGTTTCTAGCCTCTTGTTATTTAATGCAAAAAATGAGTTTCTTTAAGTTTTATAATAAAGTCTATATAATATTTTTTTTTAAAATATTTAGCATTTAAGAAAATTCAATCAAAAGAAAAACTAAATCATGGTAAGTACAAAAATATTTAATATTAAGTATGTTAAATACACGAGCAATCGATACTCGTGGTGCTTGAGACAATTTACACACATCTCAATTTATTTAAGAGTTAATTAAGTGATACCTCTATGATCTATCATCTTTATGAAAAGAAGACTTTCTATTAAAGATTAATTAGTAGCAATATGAATACAATAAATTGCTTGTTTCTTGCAATTGCTAAGTAATTTCAATTGGTATAAATACAATCTAGCTCTTGAGTGGACATGAATCACAATAATTTTGGTTGGTTTTAGTTGGGAATAAACTATAGAGAACATAAATTAGGGTTTGGGGGGTGGGGGGGGGATTAATATGATTAATTCATGGTGGGAAATTGTCATCATCAATATTCAATGGGTTATTAGTAGAATGAAGTGACATTGAACTCAAGAGCATTGGATATAGAGCATGAGTTGTCCCTATAGCCATTTCATTGGAATTAGGTTCATGCACCTTGTAATTGCTCCTCTCTTTTCTTTCTTTTTTTATCCGATGTTCGATCTCTTATTAAATCTCTGACTAATTCAGATTGCATACTACAAGGTTTATTCTGGAGACAGAGGCGTATCTAAAGGGGTTCGGTGGGTTCACGTGAACCCATGCTCTCCTCTCTACATCATATATATTAGTGTTATATTTATTAAAACATACTTAAATATAGATGTGTGAACCCATGTTCAAAGTATCATATAAAAATACGATGATGATTGGGTGCATCTCTTTAAGTGAGGATATAAATTTAAATCTTATATCTATATTTTTTTTTTGAGTAACACCTCTCCAAGTGGTTATCGGTAACACTTTTGACGTTTCAACTATTTTTTCTTTTATTTTTTTGTTTTAATCTTTCAAAGTTCAAGAGTGTTACATTGAAAATTCCTAAAAAAATTATATAATTAAATCAAATGTGTATATTAAAATTTAAAACTAGTAATATTATGTATTTTGGAGCCTATAATTTTTAAAATTTAATGGTTCATATGAAGAACCTAAAGGTCAAACCATTCAACTTTATATCTCAGATGTATTTTTTCGTAATAGTGTAGCCATCCTTCTGAAATCCTGAATACGCCTCTGTCCGAAGATGGCGCTTCAAACATAATTTTTTTCTTTCACTTATTCGAGTTCTTCTTAGTTATTAGAGGAGAGGGGTGTGGGTGTAGGTAAATAATGGGACATTTTCTTATAATTATTAGGCATAAGTTGAATAGTGATGACAACCATGGCTAATATATAGGTAATTTAGTGATATCAATGAAAAATCACTACCTATATTTTTGCAGGATTGTCCTAAATTTAGATTATAACAATTGTAATATAGAAATCCCTTAGACAACAACCTACACAAATTGTTGTGTCCCTCTTTAAATTATTCTAAACTGAAAGATAGTAAGATACCTAATGTTAATATTTTACTCTTAATATTTATTTTTTAAATTATTCTTTTCAAACGTGATTGTTTAAAGGCGGGTAAAATTTAAATTGAACAAATAAAATTGAACCAAACGAGTAAAAGATTTACTTTCAGATGCAATAAAAGATCTGTGAAATGTCTTTAATTTTGGTCAATGAATGTACTCTGTGACCTTAATACAGTTCATGCCATTGATGATACTCTCTCTTATTGTTTGACCTTCACATAGTTGACTTTCTACTAATTTTAATTTCTTTAAATTTATTTAATTTAAAGTTTTGGTCTGACACTAAATAAGCTCAAATATTCCCTGGGTTGTTACCTGTCCAAAGATTTAGGCTTATCCATTCTTGATTACTTTATCCGTTTCTTTTTACTTGTCTGTTTTGAATTTTATACGCATTTTAACAAATGTTTTCTCCGTCTATTTTTAATTGTCGTAGTTTCATTTTTTAGAGTTAAACTATAAGAACTTTGACTAATATTTTTTCATCATATTGATATGCAAAAGAATGCAATTTATAGTACTTTTCGTATAGTTTTTAAATATCTAAATTTTTTGTTTAAATATCGAATTAATATATATCTAATTTGTATTTGAAAATTATTGACTATCGAAAAGCGCAACATGACAATTAAAAGTGGACGGAGGGTGTAATAATTAACATAAATATTTTTACTATAAGTAGTAAGATTATATTAATTGATATATACACTTAGGTTTTGGAAGATGAATTAATTGAAAATGAGTAATTAGTGTTTTTTTTATACTCTAAATAATGGTGAAATCAGAATTTTCACTAATAGTGTTCAAAATATGAAAAAATAAACATATAAAAAAAGTTAAAGAGGGTTCAATATCTACTATATATATAAAATAATTTTAATCGCTTATAAACAATGTAATTTTTTACTGAAATATGTTCATGAACCATGAACCATTTTGACCCTATCTAGTTACACTCTTAATACTAAAAGTGACAAAGTAAAAAAATGAAAATATATTTTTAATATACTAGACAAGTAAAAGTGAACAGAGAATCTAGTGCTTTCGTATTGAATTGACTCATATTTAGTCTATACTTTGACTAGAAAATTAACTATTAATACTTCAAGTTTGTACTGCTTTTCATAATGAATAGACTCATATTAAGTCTCTACTTTGACTAGAAAACTAACTATTAATACTTCAAGTTTACTCAAATGTCCTATTCTCCACTGCTTATTAGGAGGATTTAGTAGAGGATGATTGGTTTGAAATCTCATTTTGTTGATTAATTTGTAATAATCAAAGTGTGATTAGGAGTATTTTTTATTTTCTTAATTAAAGAGGGCAGTTGATATGCATCAAGTGTTTTAAAAAAATAAAATAATAGGTGGGGCAGTTGATATGCATCAAGTGTTTTTTTTAAAAAAAAAATAGGTGATGAAACTGATTTTACAAATAAGTAAATATATATTTGTATAAAAGTGTTGAAAGTGCTAACAAATCGTTAATGTCTTTCTGTTAAAATGTCGTTAAAATTATTTATAAAAATATGAATTTAAAGGTATTTTTTGCATTAAGAAAATATAAATAACGGAAATAGAATAAAGAGATAAGTAAAAATTATGTTAAGGAAGACTAATTTTGGAAATTACACAAGATATTAGGGATAAAATCGTAAAAGGTTTGATCAAATAAAAAGTGATTATAAGTCGAAGTTAAATAACTTATGAGTGGTCAATTTATGACCCTTTTTTTTGCGTATTTTGGCTTATAAGCACTTTTGATATTCACTAAATACGTAAATAAGTAAAAAAATAAAAATATTTATAAGTTAGTTTGACCAATTTATATGTGTAATCAAACAACTATTTAGTTATACAAAAGAGAAGATCTATATTGAATTGTTTCAAAAAATTGTTCACGTTATTCAAGATCATTGAAATCGTAATAATACTACAAATCTCTCGTTATCATTCATCTCTCCTTCATAAACTGATTATAGAAGATTTTAACTAATTTGGATTAGTTAAAATGTATATATTTAATTAAAGAAATTAAGATTCAAAATCTGTAATTTTATCCACTTGCTTATACTGAAAGTGACTCTGTTTGCTTTAGATCCATGCACTTGGATAAGCACAATTATATATAATCCCATGATAGGTTTATATAGTCAATAGTTAAATAATATAGTATAAATTTATCCTATTAAATTTAGAATTATTTTATCCCACATTCCAAGTGAAGTAAATTATTCCAAAGATTATAGTTTCTAAATTATTTAATCCACAGGCCAATGACTCCTAATATTATTGCATGCATAGAACAATTATCCTTATTCTGGCTCGTTTGATACGAGTAATAAGGAATAACTTGTTGGGTATAACAAGAGTTAATGGGAAATGGAGGGAAGATGAAAAGATGAATTGGAAAAGATTCTATTATGCTTTAAAAAGAAGAAGACATTTCTCCCTTATTGGTGGTGGAAAGAAAAATATAAGTGTTTAAATAGAGAAACACTTCTATTAGTTGTTAAAAGGGTTGGAAAGAGGGACCCCCTCGCGTCGTTGTCGTCGCTCGCTCGGCTTCGGAAAATGATCGAGAGTTTATTTTTGGACAAAGTTTGTTTTAATTATTTAGTTAATTAATTAATTAAATTAAATTAAATAGCCAAAACGTTTCAATTATTTAGTTAATTAACCGAAACGTTCCGACCTGACTCGGATCCGCGCGACCTGTTTTATTTAAAACACTTTCCCATTTTAATTTGAATTTCCCGCCGTTGGAGATGACTGTTCTGAAAGGTTGCAACTTTCAGGAACAACCATGACCGTTTGAAAGGTTGCAAACTTTCATAAATGGTTGTGTGGTTTCTGAAAGGTTGCAACCTTTCGGAAACAGTTCCTCTTGCCTATAAATACTAGTGATTCTTCAGACTTTTAACTTATGAAAATTTCTGATTTCTTCTTTTTCTTCTGCATAAATTTTCTTCGTGTACTTTACTGTCGTTGAGTGGTTCGCTGACACCAGCGTTTTGGGTATCAATACACTGGTGATTGAGATCATTCTATCATAGGAGGACATATTCCAAATCAAACCTCGGATACTAGAGGGGAATAATTTCCTTAAGGGGACACTGTGCATTCAGTGGACTTGATCTTCTTTCCATTTTATTTTTCCAGATTCTGGTACGTTTTTACAGATTTTAGTTTTGTGAATTAATTTCTATTCTTCTGTTCTTCACTGGTTCATTAAACTTTGGTAACTTCGTGTTTCTGCAAAGTTTGTTGTAATCAGTAGTACTGTTTAAAACACAGATTGGGTAACATAACTAATTTTGAAATTAATTTTATAATGAGTTTATTTTATATTTAGTTGGAATAAAATTACGAATAACATATCCCAATATTACAATGTTATTTTTTTCTCATTAAAAATGGAATAACAATTTCGAGATAACTCGTTCCCTAGCCAAACCAGAAAATAAGAAACGTTTAATATGAGCCAAGAACGGTCAATTCAACTAGTGAAGATGCCTTCCCATTCAAATCAATTACACAAGCCTTTGAAGATGCATATTTTTTCAAAATATGTTAGTACTTTGTTCATTTTCAATTGAATGTGATGTTTCACCCCAAAACAATTTGACACCTTGATACATATTTTAAAAAATATATCTTGTGAAAATGCACAAAAAAGGTTTCATTATGCTTCACTATAACTTCTAGCCAAATTAGAAGTCATCTAATTCGCAGATTAAATTATCTCAATATTAAATATATAATTTTATAATTTTTAAATTAATTTATTTCACTTTAGAGATAGTATAAAATCATACTAAGTTTATTCCTTTAACTAAATAAAGTATAAATTATTCAAATTTAATTTTGAAATATCCTTATTTTATCCCATAAACCAAACTAATTACTCACTCAGTCCCAATTCATACAAAAGCAATTGTTTTTGGGGACAACCTAAATCCCTTCATATTTTATTTCATTTTACTTAGCTCATATATCAAAAATTAATATTTTATTTTACTTAGTTATTTTAGCAAATCAAACAATTTTTTATCCTATCCTTAATATTATATAACTATATACAATAATAATAGCTAAATTTATAGTTTCTAAATATTATTAATAATATTAATTTAATAAAATATACTTTTGATTAAAAAATTCTTTAAAAATATATCAGGTCAACAAGAGCTATATAATATAAAATGGAGAGATTATAAAACTATTTTAAATAACTTACACAGGATTGAAAGAACTCAAGATACATCCAAATTATAATAGACATAAGAATATTTTGGTGTCTAATAAAATTTCTTTTTTTAAACTCCATACTTAATCAAATTTTGAATGGTGTATAGATACAAAATATTCTTACAACATTTTAGAAAATGTTTGTAGAAAGTGGACCAAAATGAAGTGGGGAATCCCCAATCTCCATCAATCTCATGTCTTTTCCTCCTACATAATGACACTATACGACTATCATAATTCACACCATTCCATACTCAACGGCCCGTCCACTCATTTGAAAGCATATGAGTATGAACGTTATATTGTCAGTGTAAATAATTTTTACTTTTAATATAGAAGATAAAATTATAAAAATAAAGGTGTAATATGAAGGGATAAAAAAAAAGAATTTTTGTGTTTATATATAGAAACACCTTTTCTAACTCAAGAGTTGAGAAGAGAGTGTGTGTTTTTTCGCACCCTTATCACTCGATTTCGATTAATTTATAAATTTACGGAACAAAACTTTAGAAAGGACCTGCGTTTCTTCCAACAAACACTAAACTTATTTTGAATAGATGAGGTCACGCCTTTTCAACCAATATTTTTAGCTATAAATGATGAGGTTTACTCTTATTTTTCAACATTGAATTTACTTCTTCCGCATATTTTCTTACAAGTAAATATTGAGTCTTTGTGTGATTTGTTACAGACTTTTGAGTTTGTCAAAGTTACTAGAATATAAGTTACTGCTACACCAATAACATGTATATTCACTTTATCTTGGGAGGAAATAATTCATGACCTCGAGTACAGTAAGGTTAAATTTCCTTAAGGCCAAATAGTGAATTATGTGATCTCACATATATTTATCTTAAGGACCCGCTTGGCCCCAAGTTTTATTTGGGAATATATGGAAAAACTTGGGAAAAATTTGGCCGTTGGCGTTTGGCCACTTAACAACAAATTTTTTTTTGCCAAGAATCTCAAATTCCCAAATACTAGAAAAAACTAATTTTTGGGAACTTTAAAAAATTTAAAAATTACCCCAAACTTTTAGTATTGATTTAAAATACAGATTGCATAACAAGTAGAATAATAAAAATTGCTCTATATCAAATATATTAAGGGCATATTTGGTCCTAAAAGCTTATTTATGCATATCTTTTAAATGATCTGACGGTGTAAAAGTTTAAAATGATAGTAGAAGATATACTGGACTTATTTGGTGCAGTCACTTCCAAGTTGTTTTTACCCATTCTCTGAATTGTACGTTTCGTGCAAGCACCAAATTGATTCACTGGTCTTTACTTCTCTACAACGATAGCATATTACTATTTACTCTTACTTTTTACTGCTCCCTTCGTACTAAAGAAATCATGCCACTATTAACTCCAAATACAATTGTCTCCACCAAAGGTCCTAACGTGGGATAAGTATCCACTTTATTTATAGAATTTTTATTCGAGTCCTCTGAATATAATCGTTTTTATTGATGACCATTTTATCTTAAAAATTATTGTCTGATACGAATTTGTATTAATCAAGTTGCAAAAAAAGGTTTCCAACATAGTGTGATATTTTTTTTACAAATGTTAAAATGTTTATATGAATTTGGACTATTTGAGTTGAAGTTACAAAATAACATTTGAAATTCGAGTTTAGAAAAAGTTTCTAAAATTGAATATCAAAGAATCTTCACTTACCCCATCATTATTTTGATTTGGGTCTTGGAAACCCATCTTCACTTAGCCAATCACGAGATACTATTTCATTAGACATAAAATTGTCATTTTTAAAAATAAAATAAAATTATGATTTGAAATAAATCATCTATTTGACTACAAATCATTCCATGTAAATGTGATGGAAGAGGAAGAGCTTGTTTGAATTGACTTAAAAGTTGATCAAATCTATTTTTGAAGAGTATTTGACAAAATTAAAAATAACTTAAAATATTAGTTGTTGCACCAACTCAACAACCTTACGAGTATTTCCCTGAATTTCAAGATACCACTACAACCTCTCCAAACAACACAGAAATTATAAACCACACTAAACAAATGCTATACGATAAGACATTGTGATGGATCGACTTGAGCCACCTCCAAACCAACTGAACCAGCCGGACCACGAGTAGGAATGTTTGAATTCAAAAAGAAAGGCTTTGGCAATTGGCAATGGCCCTCCTTTTTATGTACAATTAAAAGATTACTATTTCTCATAAACCCTCCCCTAAATCCTCACCAAACCAGTAGCAGCAGCAGCTTCGTCCTCTTCTCCTCTGCCACCTCCTTTATAAACCTCTGTTTTCTTCCACTCTTTCATATACAACAAACAAAGAAAAATCTCTCTTCTCTCTCTGTGCGAGTCTGTGTACATAAAAGATAAGGTCCAGTACAGTTTTCATCTGTTAGTTTATTCATTTGAAACAATACTCTGTTTTCTGCAAAACCTCTGTTTTCACCAAAAATGGCTTCTTCTTCCTCTGTTTTCTTCACTCTTTTCGTTTTCTTCTCTCTGTTCCTTTTCTATTCTGCTTCTGGAACGTTGATTTTCCCTTTAAAGCATTCTTTTTCAAGAACCAAATTCAACAGTACTCATCATCTTCTCAAATCCACCACCGTTCGCTCCGCCTCTCGTTTCCACCACCACCGTCATCCCCACCGTCAAGTTTCTCTTCCTCTAACTCCGGGAAGTGATTACACTCTCTCCTTTTCACTTGGGTCACAGACTATTTCTCTCTACATGGATACTGGTAGCGACGTCGTTTGGCTCCCCTGTCACCCCTTTGATTGTATTCTCTGTGAAGGGAAGTACAACCCCACCTCTATCCCTAATCCTGGCCCTATCAACCTCACCTCCGCCGTCCCTGTCTCGTGCAAGTCACGTGCTTGTTCCGCCGTTCACTCTTCGTTACCGTCCTCCGACCTCTGTACTATTGCGAAATGCCCACTTGAAGATATTGAAATTTCTGATTGCAAGTCGTATTCGTGTCCCCCTTTTTACTATGCTTATGGTGATGGAAGTTTCATCGCTAAGCTTTACAGCGATGAATTATCAATACCCATGTCGTCTCCGTCGTTGATTTTGCCGAATTTTACATTTGGGTGTGCTCACAGTGCTCTTGGTGAACCCATCGGAGTAGCTGGATTTGGCCGGGGGACACTTTCGTTGCCGGCGCAACTCGCGACTAACTCCCCGGAAATCGGAAATTACTTCTCCTATTGTTTAGTTTCTCACTCTTTTGACACCAATCAAGTTCATCGACCGAGTCCGCTCATTCTCGGTCGATACTCAGTCGATGAAAAAATGAAACAGATGAAGAATTATTACTCCGATTACGCTTACACCCCAATGCTCGACAACCCAAAACACCCATATTTCTATAGCGTCGAACTCGAAGGTTTATCAATCGGGAAAACAAGGATTCCGGCGCCGGCAAGCTTACGGCGAGTTGACAGAAGAGGAAACGGCGGAATGGTGGTGGATTCCGGTACTACTTTTACTATGTTACCTTTGAAGTTCTATGAAACAGTGGTGACAGAATTCGACCGGAGAGTTGGACCGGTTCTGAAAAGAGCAAACCCGGTTGAAGAAAAAACCGGGCTTCGCCCGTGTTACTACATGGATTCCGGTTCAAAAAATGTGCCGCAGCTGTTATTACATTTTGGGGGAAATTCTAGTGTGGTGATGCCCAGGAGAAACTATTTTTATGAGTTCGTTGATGATGAGAAAGTGAAAAGGAAAGTAGGATGTGTGATGTTGATGAACGGTGGTGATGAAGGGGAAAGTGGGCCCGCAGGGATATTAGGAAATTATTTTCAACAAGGATTTGAAGTTGTTTATGATTTAGAAAAAAAAAAGAGTTGGATTTGCAAAAAGGAAATGCGCATCTTTGTGGGATAACTTGAACCAACACTAACGTGCGCGGTTGCGTAGCGGATCGAATTTGACGTTGACTTTGACTTTGTGAGTCAAGTCAAGTAGGGTCGGGGTGTTGAATGGGTCGGGTTGGGTTAAGGATATTTTGAGAATAAAAGTGTTTGATTTTTTTCTCTATTTCTGTATGTTATTGTATAGCTGGAGTTTTGGTACATATTAGACAAAAATAATGAAAAATAGAAAGGAGGAGAAAGGAATAAAATGTGGATGTAAATTTTTGGCAATTGGATTTGTTAATTATTTTTTTGATTATGTAAATTGGCTCTGAGTGTTTAATTTTGATGATATTTGCTTATGTAGTTTTACTTAAATGACATTACTCAAACAAATGTATCTATTAGGGAATTTGTTAGATTTCAATATAAGTACTCCTTATGTTCCTAATTATTCATCTAATTTTTATTTATTTTTCTATTTTGACAAATTAAAAAAGAATAAAAAAAATTATTTATTATATTCTCAATTAATTAATTTTGAAAAAGGTAAAAGTTTTTTAAAATTTTAAATTTTTAACCAATCCACTTCATACTCTTTCCGTTTCTATTTATATGTCACCATTTTTAATTTTATATGCATTAAGAAATTATACAAGTTTACTATTCTATCTTTTTTTTTTTTTTTTGAAGTCAACTTTTTAATCAATGGATATGAATTAATTTATTTTGATTGATTAATTTGATCAATAAACATGAATTATTCATTTAATTTTTTTATGTTAGTCAAGTTTATATTTTTAAGGCTAATTTTTTTTATTCAAATATTTATATGAAAGCACACAAATACAACTGTTGATACCTCATCAGACAGAGGTCTGCTTCGGCGGTCTCCGAAAATGAATTACAATACTATCTTTTTTTATTGAAGGTGTTGCTTCAGATAATAGTTCTCGCGCAAATTCAAATTTAATTGAGTTAAAAAAAAAAGAATGTGTCATTAAAACTAAACAATGGCAGGCTATGCCTGCTTGTATAATAAGGGGTTGTTTGATTTGAAGACAAGTTATATTGAGATTAATTATAATGAAATAAGTTATGTTATGATAAGTTAATGAAATTAGTTATGTTAAGATTATTTTTTATTGGTCGTTTGATTTGTTAAATATGCGTGACATAATTTCTAAGAATAAGTTTTGTATTTACAAAAATACCCTCTAAGAATAAATTGTTTGTTTATAAAAGAGGGCTTAAAGGGTTAATCTTGTTATTTTACATTTTTATCCCGGGATTAGTATTCCACCCATAAATAGGGATTACTTATCCCACTGATAATTATTAATCCTGAGATAAGTTATCCTACACTTTGTAACCAAATAAAGAATTGAGGAGTACTAAAAAATTACCTCAAGATTATTTTTCTTTATCCATCACACCAAACGATCCCTAATTGTTTTTTTTCACTTGATATTTGCGGTTAAATGAAGTTTTAATTAAATTTAGATTACGCACTGCAATGCTTATTCGGAATGGAGTTCTAATTAAATATAGATTAAGCATTGCAATGCTTATTTGGAAATAACGCTTCTAACATAATTTTTTCATACCCAAATTATAATTTGAAACCTCTAATTAAGAATGAAGCAATACCGCCACTCCGCAATCCATGTTGGTAATATGATAAGCTAATTGAAATAGGTTGAAAGGTGAGGATTGGAGGTCAAATAGAAGAAACACGTGGCAAAAGAAAACAAAGCACGCCGCCAATGGAGTATCAGAAGATGAGGTCATATAAAAAGTGTCGCTAATTTCAATGACAAAATAGTGGGCCCGTTATTTAGAAACGTGTGTGTCTGCTCATCGCTTAGCTGTCTCCCACTGTACACAGTATTTGGTGCATTTATTTATTATTAGCCATACGTGTGCACTCATTATTATTATTATTATTTTATTTTATTTAAATTTTATCATTATTATTATTTTCTACATACTTCCTTCGTCTTATTCCTTTTTCATAAATATTTTGTGGACATCTTGTTTATGACATTGACACTCAGCTCTCTTTTGTGTTTTAAAATATTTTATTTATAGAATTTAAAATTATATTTGACATGTATTTTAATGATTTTTTTTCCGAAGTTTTATAAGCTAAAGTTTCGAATATTCAAAAACTAAATCTGAGCTTCTTTTGAAAATTAGAGGTATGTTTGGTACCAAGAATTTTTATTTTTTTTTCCATAAAAAGTGCTTTTTAAGGAAAAATAGAATAACACCAAGAAATTGAATAAAATTTCACAAAATAATATTTTTTAAAAATAAAGTATACATATCTTAATACTGTCAGGGAAAAGAAGATTAGATTGCCAGCTTGCACCCTTCCATTTGTTTTCATTCCAACAAACAAAAAGCAGATTCACCAAGAAGAAAAAAAGGAAAAGAAATATAAAATAAATTAGTACTTGTCCATCACCAATCATTAAAGTTATAAGAATTTTCTACGTGGCATCATTTAATTTTGTATAATAGTCTAAAATACTTCATGACCATTTATATTGGTATAAATTATTTTATTAATGGTAAAAAATGAAATATTATTTCAAATTATAGTAAAGTAGTTATATTTTTTTGAAATGTATTAAATACAAAAAAAAATGTCCCACAAATTGTAAAGAGAGAGTACAAATGATTGATTTTTTTATTTTTTTTAATCTCTCACCCAATGTACAATACACATATTTGGACTCTAACTAAATCAAAATTCATTTGAGAGATAAAGCGTTTCCTAACAAAAGCAAGGAAAACTCAAACTCAATATCTCTGATTAAAAATAAAAAAAGTACTTACTACTCTATTACGATCTTTATGGTTGATTGGCTGGCTTTGCTTCTACTTACAACCATTTTGAAAAGTTTTTGAAAGATGGGACACATATATATTTAGAGGTAGCAAAGTTCCAGTTGTCATATTTAAAATTTATATGTTGTTTGTGCTTTTTGGTACGGAGCCAAATGCCAATTGTCTGGTATAGACTAATAACAACAAAAAAATAATATAATAAGTGAAATCCTAGACCTATAATATGCCACTTGAAAAACAATGGCTTAAAACACAACCAAGTGGTTCAACCATTTTCTTTCCATCCATAAAAAAATATTTTATTTTTGTTAAATAAGTGAAGTGGAAAAGCAAAAAAGAGGGGAAATTGCTCACATCAAGTAGCTTTTATTGATAGTGGTGGAGACAAAGATACAATTTTTTTTTATCACACCTAGAATTTTAACTTAAAGGTGTATTTGGTGAGGATTAAAATATTTTTATGCAAAATAAGTAATATGATAGATATTTTATAAAAATATTTATAGATATAATTTAGATAAATATTATAAAAGAACAATTGCATGCTCGCAAAAATTAATTAATCAATGTACCAACTTAATCATTGTATTGGTTAGCACCTCATATTTTATTCGAGATTTAAAATACAAAATTAAAGCATCTAAATTTGGTGAAAAATCAAATTTTGGTTCCTTTATACTTATTATTATTAAAATAAAACTTATGAATTTAAAAATTACATTTAAAATATTTGTAAGTTGTTGCCAAAGATAAAAGTTAAATTTGAATCTTTAAATAATTGTGACCCAAATTTAACTATTTTGGTGGGCCGAAGCTTAATGGTTTTCTGATGATCCAATATGCACGATCCACTTTAAAACTAAAATTGGGCCTTGAGTCCAAATTGGAGAAAATAAACAAAATAGTCCCTTATGTTTGGGTAGATTCAAAGTAGTTTTGCTCTTTTAATTTTGTCAAAAGTGAGCATTTTTAATTTTCGTAAAATATTTAACAAATCTATTAGTTAGACTAAAGCGATTGTGGAAAAAAAAAAACTTTTAAAACTAGAAATATCAAAGGAAAAAAACATATCAAATCCTACTAAATTTAACATTTGATGTTTATTATCTACTTTCGATAGACCAAAATCATTTTCTTTGTTCAGATCGGGAAGAAAGGAGGTGACTGGGTCCTATTACAAAATGAGTAAATTAGCGACTTATTAAAACAGTATGGACAATTTATGTCGATGCTAACGCCTATGTAAGGGATTATTTTGAACCTACCCTTACACTTTCTTTTACCATCATTTTCTCAAATATAAAGAAACACACACATTCCTACTTTCCTTGGTGTAAAACACGTTTCACAATCAGAATATGCATTTCTCTCGGATTGAGAAAAGGTATTTTGTGCCTTTTTTGTAACCTAAATTTTACTTTCTTTTTTTGTTTGTGGTTGTTGTACTATTTCTAAATACTTTCTCCCATTTCAATATGTTTGACCTATTTTAACTTACACAGAGTTTAAGAAAATAAAGAAACTTTCAAATCTTGTATTCTTAAATTAAAAATATGTCAAATGTATCAAAATGCAGATTAATCTTATAGTCTTAAACATGTCAGGTGAAAAGTTGAAATTAAAAAAAATGATAAAAAAAGAAAAGAATCACTTTTTAAAACAGACTAAAAATGAAAATAGGCGAAACAAATTGAAAATGGAGTTGGTACTATTTATTAAGTACCAACAACAGTTGATCTATAGTTAGCTGTCACTAAGGTTTCCCGGGGTTTTCTTGACACTAAAACATTCGAAAATTATAAAGTATTTGATTCCAAATAGTCACAAAAAGTTCATTCCTTTCAATAACTCTCAATGCACCTATTTATCTTTTCTTCATTCTTCAATCAATTCATTCTCTTTTGGGATTCTTCTTTCTTAATTTTCCAAAATTTATCGGCAAGTTTCTCTCTTTTCATCATATTTATTTTACCTTTTTCCAATTCTTGATTTTTGATTGTACTTTCCTTGTTTTAACCATATATTTGATTAAGATTATTGTTGGATTTACACTTAATACAAAAAAAAAGAACTTTTTTTTTTTCTTCTTACATTGTGTTATTGTGTATGGTATAATGTTCTATGATGTTTGGATTTGATATTAGTTGCAACCCCCCTCCCCTTAATGTTGTATGGAAGTGAATGCCCGTATTCATGAGATGAGTGATCGCGGAGATGCAAATGTTAGGATGAATATGCGGTGATACAAGATTTGATAAGATAAGAAATGATCATATTTGTTAGAAGATGCAAGTAGCTCACATAGAGGATAGAATGAGGTAGACCTAAATTTACGAGGAATGAAGTTATCTCGTATGATTTAGGTATCTCACTATCCAGGAAGATCTAGCAAAAGATAGAACACGAGGAAAATTGAAGACTAGTGTGCTTATGAGAAGACTGATCTTCGTAATGTTAAAGATATAACCACTAGAGTGTATTAGTAAAACCTCTAGTGTTAGATAATCTTTTGATACAGAGTATTGAGAATTCACATTGCTGATCCCAACTATAGCCAGGGATTGAGATATGAACTTGTGCTTTAATTTCATGATTGGCAAACTAAAACTTGATTTTGTTGTTTGTTTACAGTTTAACTAGCTACACATGCGTACATCCAAAGAAACGTTTAAGGAAATACTAATTTCCGCTGGCATTAAAGGAAGCAGACAGTATTCAAGTTCTAAGGAAGGAGGGTCTACTAAACAGAAGGCCAAAATTCTCCATCCTCCCATAGAAACTTTTTGGCATTTACCTCCAACAAAAGAGCACAAGAAGTCTACCAAATCAAGAACCGCGAAAACCATAATGTCTTTACCATTTAAGAAAAAGAGCAAAAATTTGCAAACAATTCTTGGAGGATCACATGATCCTAAAGATGAACAAATTGTTGATTCATTTCGTCGGTTGGTTTTTCTCGAGGGTCAGCAGCTGGATAAAAACAATGACTACCATACACTTTTAAGGTATGCTTCGCTGGTAAATTTAGTCACTGCTTCCACTCCATGTCTCTAGTCCCGTAAAATTTGTAATGAGAACATTTTTCAGTTAGAAAAGAGATGATAAATTGAGTTTGATGTTACTTTATGTGAATACAGATTTCTTAGAATGAGGGACTATGATCTTCAAAAAGCAAAGAACATGTATTTGAACTATTTGAAGTGGCGAGAGGAGTTTCATGTGGATGAAATTTCCAAGGTGATTGAAAGACAGTATTGTTAGTAGACGCCCTTCGATTTCTGTTACTATCAGTTGTTCCTTGTACCTCAATTATTGTATTGTTTTGTTACTATCTGTTGTTTTTGTTATTATCTGTTGTTTTTAGTACTTCTCTTACTTCTTGATTGAAAATTTGCCTTATGTTCGCCAGCTCTTTGATTCTTTGTTCATTTTTGGGTTGAATGATGCTGCAGGAATTCAAGTTTGAGGAATTCAATGAGGTTAAACAGTGTTATCCTCATGGCTTTCACGGAGTAGATAGATATGGTCGACCAATTTACATTGAAAGAATTGGAATGGTAAATCTCACTAGGCTCCTTGAAGTAACTACAATTGAGAAATTTGTGAAATATCATGTGTCTGAACAAGAGAAAACATTGAAGTGGAGATTCCCTGCATGTTCACTTGCTGCAAAGAAACATATAGCTTCCACCGTCAGCATCGTGGATGTGAAGGATGTGGTAAAAATCTGCTTGTCTACTGTTTAATCTTTCACATATTTGATAAGAATATTCACACTTTATTTGTGTTGATAAGAATATTACCGAGGACATGACCTTAGATTAGGAGGTATGGATGACATGGATTATGGTTGAAGGTTATTTAGATAGTTGAGCGTTGTCTCTCTTATCCTTCTGTATAGGGATTACCGAGGACATGATCTTAGATAGGAGGTATGAATGACATGGTGTTCGTGCTGCATAGCATTCTCTGTCCCTGACCTATCTTGATAGAATGATTTGATCTTGGTTAACACATTGAAATGAATTTACTTAGCACAATCATAAGATGCTTGAGTCGTCCCACCACACATAGCAAGTTTAGATCTCTCACCGTGTCTGGTCATTTAGACAAATCTCTGGCATGATCTATCGAGTCTTCATTTATAGGTATCAATATATATCCATGCGATAGTTCCTTTAAGTTGGATTTTTCGTGTGATTTGGCATATTATATGTTTTTTTTGCTAAATTCAACATTCATTCTCCTGTTATGAATTTCACATATTATAAATGGTAGACTTGTTGTTTCACTATGTCAGTTTTAAGAGTGTCATCAAATAAACTTTACAAAAAAATCGAACTTCTTTGATGACAAAGTTCCATACATAGATGCTCAGCACTTCCAAGAATTCTGCATTACTGATAACAAATGGATGCTTAGATTCTTTATTCTTCGAAGAATCTCTAAACGAAACAAACCAATCTTCTTTGACAGGGAATTTCAAATTTTTCGAGGCCTGCAAGGCTTCTCTTTCTGGAAATTCAGAAGATTGACAGTCACTATTATCCAGAGGTATGCTAGGTGATGCAACTCTATTTTTTCTCTTCTCGAAATACCAACTTTTTCAGTTAGTCTCTCTCCCTATAAGAAAGTTGGAAGAAGGAGCAATATATACTAGCATAGTACTGTTATGCACATGATAATAGATTAAACTATGGTAAAAGAAGAACGACTAATACGCAAGAAAACTAATATTTGCTAATCATCAACTTGCATTTTTACAGACGTTGCATCGCCTTTTTATCATTAATGCTGGATCTGGATTCAAAGTCCTGTGGAAAGCAATCAAGGCATTTCTTGATCAACGCACCCTAGCAAAGATTCAAGTACTTTCTTTTCCTTCTCCGTCACCCTCCCTCTATGTTTCTCGACTAATCTAGGCCAACTAGGGAAGGGAATTATACTTTAAGACATACACCACAATTACAGGTGCTCGGGAGCAACTACACGAAGACCTTACTAGAAGTTATCGATCCAAGGTAAAAATTAATCAGCTCAACATTTTTCCATTTTATGTTTAGCACCTGATGAATGGATGCAAATACGCGTGTGCAAGGTTGCTGTAGGAATTGTTTTATTTTGATGCATGAAATTGCTTCTGCAGTAATCTTCCAACTTTCCTCGGTGGCAACTGCACATGTTCTGACTATGGAGGCTGCCTCTTTAGCGATAAAGGACCGTGGAATGACTCTTCAGTTACAGCTATACTTCAGGTTTTAACCTGTCGCGATGTTGATTCAAATTTAATGATGTTTGGTATATCATGGTATGTCTGAAAATGTTGAGGAAGATGTCACATTTTTTTTATAGGCAATGCTTGAAGCCGAAGAGGAGAATATCGACGATGAAGAACAGAATTGTTCTGCTTCAAAAGATTCCTTTGGTGGTTTTACTGTAAGCAAATTTAGTTTCAGAAAACATCAATAAGTAGAGAACATCTAAGATAACTTACTAACAAATTTGTTAGGCCTATGTCACAGTAGTAAATACTCCATCAGTTTCAACTTGTTTGTCTGGTTTTGACTTGACACGAATTTTAAAAAAGTAAAGAAGACTTTTGAATCTTGCTTTCTCTACGAGTCAAGGGTCTGATCTCGAGCTTTGTAAATGCAGCCGGATAATGTAAGTATTAAGGATGTCTATGATGTGACTCCATCAAGAGATGATACTTTTGGACAGCCATTTCTACAGAAGATCCTAACACTTCAAAGTGTTGTCAATGATACAAAATCAGTAAGTTGATTTTATTTTTTTTCAGGGATTTTTTTTCGTCTTCCTGGTTCTTCCTCTGTACTAAAGTTCATCGATACGATGTTTATGGCACAGAAAATCCAGGCATTGGAAGCTGCTCTTAAGGACACGACATCGGTTAGTATGATTGTACTGTTAATTGTTGCTGCAAACAGAACCTAAATGATCATGTTTTGTAGGTGATAGAAGGACTTGGACAACCAATCGAAGAGCTGAAAAAACAAATTTTAGTATCAAAGTTAAGAGCTTGAGTTGCCAAATGAAGAATTTCAATCTCTTTTTTGAAGTTTCTTGCTGTTGTCAATTGATTTTAAATAAAAAAGAGTAACTATGTTAAATAAGACAACCTGTTTACAGACAAAATTCAAGTTAAAGAATCAGTTCTCTTTAAATTTTGGTATAGTTTTGCTCCTACCATTTCAATTTTTATGCATGTTGTTGTATCTATGGCTAAATACAAACTACATATCCTATTTGATCTATGGACGAATATGCTTATATGTTACGAGAATTGGAATAGACAGGGGTGTGGTGTGAAGCATATGTATCTAGAGTTTGTTTTTCGTAGAATAACAATAATAACCACGCCTTAATTCCAAAGCAAGTTGGATTTGGTCGAGTTTCTCATAAATAGACAAAATTGAATGGACTTGTGCAAGCAACGATTTGAATTTGAGCTGCTGGAGACAAATTAAGTATTTGACATATTGGTTTTGGTTAATTTTACTTTGCATGTTAATGTACCACAACCATCCTCTTTTATTCGAACTTGAGATCAGCAATGTGAGCAAGCTCACACATAAATTTTAAATTAAAATTTAGTAATTAGGCAAGTCGCAGCTGAGTAAACCTACTATATATGATCGCCTACAGGATACACGTGAAAGCTAGTCTTTTTCTTTTTGGACCAAAGTATTAACGACAGAAGTATTTTTGGACCAAAGTATTAACGACAGAAGTATTTTTGGACTAAAGTATTGACAACAAAAGCGTATTTAAACCAAAGTAATAACTATTAACAATGGACTTTTTTGTTTAATTTTACATAATATTCATGCCAGAAGTATTTTTGGACCAAAATATTGACAATAAAGACATCTTTGAACCAAATTATTAATGGTAGATATTTTTGTTTAATTTTACATAATTTAAAAGCATTTTAAATCTTTTTCCGTAATATATATAGATTCTAAACTTTAAAAAAGTAAATATTTTCTAATTATTGTAAAATAAATTCTAGACTTGAAAAGAAAACAAAATATTTGTAAACTAAAAAAAAGAAGTAAATCTTTTCAAAATATTTGTAAACTAAAAAAAAGAAGTAAATATTTACAGATCACTCCCCATATTTTTACTAAAAGGTAAATTGAGTCCACTTCAAAGAGCTTTGTGAGTTGGGGTTTTTCCCTCCTAAGTACAGAATCAGAAGAGATATATACGGATCACCCCCACATTTTTTCACTTTGTAAATTACCAGACAAGAAAAAAAAGTATCAATTTTTCCCCTTTTGATTCACTTTTTTGTGCTTTCAGAAGAAAATGAGCAGTGGAGACCTTCTGAAAATCGAACCCCTTGAGCTCAAATTTCCCTGTTAGTTTCCTCAGTTTCTCATACCTTTTTTTCCTGTTTTTTGCACAATTTTTTCGTTTTTTTTTTTTTGATGCATTTCTGTGTATAATGTGTTTGATTAGTCGAGTTGAAGAAGCAGATCTGTTGCTCGATTCATTTGTCAAATAATACTGAAGAGCATGTCGCTTTCAAGGTAATATTAATTACATAATTATATTTTTTTTGGTTGAATTTTCGAATTAGCAACTTCGAATTGTTGTATATGCTGTTTTCAGGTCAAAACGACGAACCCCAAAAAGTATTGTGTTCGACCCAATACAGGGATTGTGTTGCCCCGATCGACTTCTGATGTTATAGGTACATATTATAATTTTCTCCACTGAAAAATAGGGATAATAGTACTTTTAATCACTGAATTAGTGATAATATTCTTAATTTAGTCCTGTGATGTTCGATAAAACATAATTAATGGTGGATTAATTGAAATGTGTATGTTTGGTTCCTTTAGAGTAACAGTGGAATATATGGTAATCATGTAAAAATTGTGAATTTTCACAAGCAAAGTATCAACAGTGTGCATTTCAAGTAATTGAAGGTTAAATGTGCTTAGTCGGATGCACCAGGATAAAATTAGAATTTATCAATAATTGAGACAAAAAAACATTATTAGCCCAAAAATATTGAAAAAAAAATGAATTTTTGTAAAGTGAAGTCATCTAACGTTTTTCAATTTTGAGGATGAAAAGTTAAAGAAAATGTAGATTGAATTTTGAAATAAGCGTTGTGATTTATGCGATTAAAATGTCATGGTTGGTGAATAGTGTTTGTTTATGTATCTTTTGTAGTTACAATGCAAGCTCAGAAGGAGGCGCCTTCTGACATGCAATGCAAGGACAAGTTTCTACTTCAGAGTGTAGTTGCAACTCCTGGTGTCGCTGCCAAAGATATTACTCAAGAAATGGTAACAGTACCACTCTTTTTTGTCCTTTTTAGTTTGTCAAGACTAGAAATGTGGAACCGTTACGTATTTTACTGTCCAACTAGTGTTTGATTCTAAACTTAGTGTTGACGATTGAATAAGATAAAAAGAAGTTGGATCAACTATAGTTTCTGTATTAAACTTAAGTTTTAGTTTGTTGAATTGTAATGATCTCTTTGTAGTTCAATAAGGCAGAAGGACGTGTTGTTGATGAGTGCAAGTTGAAAGTGATTTATCTTCCCCCAGCTCAGCCACCATCCCCGGTTGCAGAAGGATCAGAAGAAGGTTCTTCACCAAAGGAATCCATGAAAGATAATGGCCATCAAAATGGTTCTGAGGTTATTTTCTTATTATATCACTTGTTTATGATTTTAATGGATGTGAGTTTGTGCACTGGGAACCATGATCATTATTTTGATATTATTGTTACTTTCAGGTGTCTAGAACTTCATTGAAACTGATGAAAATCATCAGAGATGAATGTTCCACTTGCATTCTATAGTTTCTAACCATGTTACCAATGAAAAGTCATTAACCGATGTGCTTCAGAGTGTGTGCCATACTTGTATGTATGAGGATCAAAATTTAATGTATTTTCTAGACATATGTCAAATGAAAATTCATTAATATGTGTTTCTGAGTGTCCATCATACGTATATGTGTGAATATAAAAAGTTTCAAGAGTGTGTGGCAGGCTCTTCTTGATTACTAGTTACATCTGGTGAGTTGTGGTAGGTCGACTATGGCATTATGGCATGTGTACGATGCCTGTTCCTACAATTAACTCAAGCCATATTTATTCTATGTCCTTGTATAAATGTCATATGTGGATAAAAATAGCACAAATGAGCTAGATAATTCAGAAATATCTTAGATGTGCAAGATACGTCTTTGATGGTGTCAACATTAGACACAATATGTCGTGGCTACAAGAACACTGATTCTTCCAAAATATCTCTAAAGCTACAAAGCATGAATGCTCCATTGGTATAGGAAGCTGATAGTGGTTTGATTAACATGAGAGAGAGAGAGAAGGGTGTTGTTGGGATCTACGCCTCCTGCTAACAATTGGTATTGCCTTCTGAAAGTTAAGATTTTCTCATGACATTTTCCTTACATTTATATTATGGTAGAAGATTTTAAGAGAAATTGCAATTTGTAGTGTGTTGTTGGGATCTAACCGCTCCTGTTAACGACTTGTATGGTAGAATGGTGTTAGCAACGTAAACTTATGGTTGTTGTTCACATCAGAAAGGATATTTAAATTCTTTGGCTGAACTATAATTCAGAAAGAACTAGCTTTATCCTTGACCTCTTTTCAGTTAGTTTCAACTTTTTACATTTCCACTCAAGAATATCAGTAATAGAAGTCTACCATGCTGAAATATCTGTTTCACTATTTTTCTCTCCCAAGATGTCAGAAGTGTCTAATATGTTAAGGTCAAAATCATTTTGTATAACTTTGGAACTTGATCACTCATTCGGTCTGCTGGCTGCTAAGGTACCAGCAATGTCCCAAAGCTATCTTAGAACAAGTTCTCTTTGAAAAACCATCAGACTATACAACAACAGCATACCCAGTATAGTCCCACAAGTCGGGTCCAGGGAGGGTGGGGTGTACGCATACCTTGCCCCTACTTTGTGAGGTAGAGAGGTTGCTTCCGATAGACCCTCGGTTTTTCAGAAAAAAAAACCAGCGGACTATAAATTTTCATATTATCCCACGTGACATTGAGCTGTGAACAAGCTGGTCTAGCACAGATGCTCTCTTTTCTTAATTAGTCCATGGAATTATTTTGCTTCGAGCAATTGATAAGCTGAGATAGATGGTAGAAACATGTGGTATTACAGTCATAATCACCTATTCATCTTGATAACTAGGTCTATGCAACTATGACATATCATTTGTCCTTACATTCTACCTTGCGCAAGAACTTCTAATTTATTATTCCGACCTTCCTAATTTGTTTGATACTCTTTCCATTTTTGTCCATCCCCAAAAAATATTCAGAATGTATCTACTAATTTTAACATTCCAATTTTACCATTGACATGACTTCTTGTTGGCTCCACCAGATACAAGACAATGTTTGGTACAAGGGTACTTTGGTAGTTTATTCATAAATGGGTTAAGTTTCAAAAGTCTTTTTTTTTCTTTCTGAAGCTTTATGTCTGGTCAAACAATGCCAAACAAATTGGGATAGATGGACTACTAAATTTTTTTAGGTTTTTTCTCCAGTGTTGATTCTTCAAACATTTTATCTTGAAATCTAGTGGATGATGCAATTAAGTGAATATCACTCTTTTCATGTTTAATTCTACATTTCTTCCCTCATTCTTTTATGCTATGTATGGTTCCGAAAAGGAGAAGGAAAAGATAAGCGAGGGACGTTCACTGGTTAATTACTTCCTAGGTGGAGCATCAGTCATCCCGGGGTATAGTCACAATCAGAAGGTTGTCGTGAAAGAGATACTTCCTCTCCTTTTTATCCAACTTAGGATTCGCTGAAAAGGTGACGGAGGGGTACCAAAACTTCCTCATTTCCTTCCTTGTAGAATGAGGGCAATGACCAATTGGCCTTCCTCTTTTACTTCCCCTTTTACCCTAAAACTAAAATTAGTGTGCATATTAGTGCACTTGTCTTTTTGGTCCTATTTTGGGTAGGTGGCTGCTAGATTTGTACTACCATCTCACTTTCTCTTATACATTTAACTCCTTTATCAAAACCAAAAAAGGTGAAATACCTGACTTAACTACAGGACGTAAATCCAAAGATGGCTTGGTGTATGAGGCAGTGATACTGGTGTCTAGTTGACATAGTGCTGGCCAGGTTATTTTCACCTTTTGCTTTGTTAAAAAGTGAATGAACAAAGCTGTCATGTATTTAATGTGTTTGTCGGTTAAGCATCAGTCAGATGAAAGCACTTCTTAAGGTATGTGGTTGCATTATGTTATGTCTACTAAGAACAAATGAGGGAAGGAAACATAAGGATTAAAATTCCCGATTGGCTTTCCAATTGGATTATTTGCTTCAATTATGTTCCCCCTTCTTCAGCAAAGGCTTTTCTGTTTCCCGTTTCCTTATTTTCCCACTTCTGGAAATGGACTACAATCAGCGTAGGACCTTTTGGGTCCAACTTGGTTTGCGTTAATATTTCCTTGGTTGTTGAAAAGTGAGAACACCTACTATTTATCATCAAGCAACTCAGGCTTTATGTCCTTCTAGATTCCTTTGATCTTTTGATGCTTGGAGTTACTCAATCTATAAATATGTCCAAAAGGATATATAGGCCTGCTTTCTTATTACAGTTGATATGACTAAACGGAACGTTGTAAATTTCAGGCAAAATCAGTTATTTCCAGATTGATGGCTGAAAAGGCTGCTGCCCTTCAGCAGAGCAACAAACTTCGTCAAGAGCTGGTGAGCTTTTATCTTTGATTTCTTTTTCATGTCGCCTAAAATTCCAATGCTTTTCTGTCATTCATTTAACTGTCATTCTTTCCCATCTTTGGTTTTGTTTTTCTTTTCTCCTGATTAGTCCAGGTCTCATTCTTGTGATTTAAACTTTAAACAATGTCAGCTTTCAATAGTTTGGGTCTGACTGTTTGTTCTCCTTTAGTCACAATGCTCTACTTCATGAATCCTTTCTGTAGGAACTTGTTAAACGTGATATGACTAGAAGTCGCAGAGGTGGCGTTTCCTTCATCCTTATCGTCGTGGTTGGCTTGCTGGGAATATTTTCGGGGTACATTCTCAAAAGGTCATGAGCATTCATCAGATAATCAGTCATTTTACATTTGTATCTCGACTCTACGGAAGCGATTAGTGAAAAAAGGAGACGGTGGCTGGTGATAGCAGCAATTCTCACATTGTCTTAGTTAGCTGCAGCCTTTAGTAGGAAAAAATTGTGCAGCTAGAACCCCCCTTCAATTGGCCTATATTATTTTTATATAACTCGTAATTTCTCGTGTTGGATCGTAAACTGCCCATGAATAGGTAAATGTGAATGACTATTTTTTGCAAAGTTGAGGGACTAAATCAAAGTTGAGGATGTAAATTACTTTCACTAGTTTTTTAATTGATAGATGTTTAAAGACACTATCGACATCTTATTCATGTCAAGTTTCACTTATTTGATAAAAAGTACATAAAGGCATACACTAATATTGCAAAGCCTTTGTATATTTTTTCAATTTAGTGTTAAATCAAATTGCTTTATATAAATTGAAACGGAGAAATTTTTATGTTTTAATCTTAATACTCCTTCTGTCCCAATTTAAATGATTTATTTTCCTTTTTAGTTGGTACATATTTCTATATTTAATAATAATTTAACTTTAAAATGATATTTTTTTTATATGAATAAAAATTAAATGGAAATTTGAAAAATCCGGAAGCGTTATTATGTCTATTGTCTACTAGCTTCTAGAAACGTCTTCATAAATCGTCACACCACAATTCTGGAACTTTCTACATGATGCTTCTATGAGTTTCTCGAGTCCTTTTTCCCCTTCTCCAAGTCACTAATAAAATATAAAACCCAAGCACCACAATCTCATTTGTCATCCTTATCCAACAGAAACACAACGTGAAGCTTACTCAATCGGCAAGTTATTCAGAAGCTTGTAACAAATCTTTGATTGCAGAAATGGCAACTTCACTTGCTCTCAGGAGAGCCACCGCCTCATCACTCTTCAACAGGCTCGTCAATCCTGTTCGTTCTGCATCTGCTTTCCGATCATTCAATACTAACACTCAGATGACAGCTTATGACCAGGATGATCGTGGTGTTGATGTCGACCGCCGGTCCGATCGCTCTGTCTCTCGCCGCGATGCTTTCCCTAGTTTATTCTCAGGTTACTTCTCCAATCTCTGTTTTACTCAAATTAGTGATTCAGTATGACAATTAGTTGGCTCTGTTATTGTTAAACTATAAACTACTGTAATTTTAGACTCGTTTGGACTTTTATTTGGTTTTACAAATGTATTTTCTTCTGATTTGTGATTTAGTGTATGATAATTAGTCGGATCTGTTAAACTAGCCAACTGTGTATTATTTAGTGGACTCATTTTGAATTTTTGGTTTGACAGATGTATTTGATCCATTTTCACCACCAATTAGGAGCGTGAGCCAGCTGCTGAACATGATGGACCAAATGATGGATTCTCCATTTGTAGCTGCACCGCGTGCTATGGGCGCCGGAGTTGGAGCAAGAAGAGGATGGGACGTGAAGGAGGATGATGACGCTCTATATATAAAAATGGACATGCCTGGACTCGATAAGGAGAACGTTAAGGTGGCGGTGGAGGAGAACACGCTGATAATCAAAGGAGAAGGCGAGAAAGAGTCAGAGAATGAAGAGTATAGAAGGAGGTACTCTACCAGACTAGAAATTCCTCAAAATATCTACAAATTGGATGGAATTAAGGCGGAGATGAAGAATGGAGTGCTGAAGGTAGCGGTTCCAAAGGTGAAGCAAGAAGAGAAGAGAGATGTTTTCGATGTTAAAGTTGAGTGAGAGCTTTTAGCTGTGCCAAATTTGTTCAATTTGAGTCTGATGTTATAAAGTTTTTCCTCTTTTTGGTTCCTATTAACTAGGTTGGTCTGTGGAAAATAAAAGATGATAAAAAATTGGAAATATGATTGTAAGAGTCTGTTCAATTAGCAAACTGGAAAGTTGTTGAGTATACTGTTCTCTTTGTTCTCTTAAAAATTGCAGCTATCTTAGGACTCTTGTGGGATCCCAAACTTTCATTCTATGGCTTTTATATAAACTATGAAATAACCTCATGAAGAATGGTGTTCTTAGGATGCTAATCCCCAAGTCTAAGACTCCTCAGGAGGTGACTGGCTCTTATGAGATAAAAGTTGAAGTAAGTTTGCTTTGGTGTATCATTTCATTGATCTCTCATTAGGTGAAATAGTGAACTATAGATTTGCACAAGATTATTGAAGTACTTGTGTACAGATATCTACTTAGATGTCTGGTTGGAAAAATTACATTTTGAACAACTCTTATGGATTTTATGATATCAATTGCTCTTTTAGATTGATTTTTGACGTGCTGATTAGAATTCCCACGAGTATTGTGTTGCTATATGCTATTGGTTATGTTGTTTTGGAAATTTCAGTCATCTAGCAATTTTGAGTATTTGACGGGGTACTTATTTATCTTATTTTTAACATATTAATCCGTGAAGAGAGAATGTGTTTGTGCGAGATTCAATCTCCATACCTTTGGACTTTTGGTAGGCTGAAATTCTAATGAGCAAGGGACTTAGCTCTGCTCATATGTACTGAAAGTGAGAGTAAGCAAATATACCACGAGCACTCCTGCACTATATGTAGGGTTGCGGTGGCTTGCTTGATTTTGAGGATCCGATTAGAGTGCAGCAACGTTTTGGAGTATATGAGCAACATAGGTTGGTCATTGGATGTAAGAAGTCTTCATTGTTGCCTTCCTTTCTTAAATATTTGCCTTATTTCAGAAATTATAGTAAATCATGCTTCTGTGTTTTCAGATTATAATTGTATTAACGTTAATTACCAGGTGTTGATCAATTAGAGTCTAAAACAAGGCAACTGATTCAATATTTGGGATAAAAATGTAATGAACTGGCATAAAGTGACTAACATCTTGAGACAGGAGGACTACATAGTTTCTGATGAATTTCTAAGCAATGTTTTCCCTTTCTTAGGCCCTTCGTGTGTGTGTATATGTGTATGTGCGTGTGTATATCCACACACACAAGCAAAATTAACCTTTAGTTTTTACTTCCAAGTGTAATTATTTCACATTCTGCTGTATATCTTGGATCGCATCATCACACACACAATTCACAAACACGCGCCAACGCGCACACTTCTGTTCTTGAGTAACTTATCTTTTCATTTCCAGTTTTTGAACACACATTGGTATGTTGCAAGAGCAACGATACTATCGTTACGATACTGGTTGTGATACATGAACTGTATTGTACAACAATGTGAGAGGGGAGGAGGAGGGAATAACAAAAGCTGGCAAATATTAGCTTTATTTTCATTTTAATGGATGGATAAGAAGTGTAGCTATTCATCCATTCAATTCTTGGTGGACAGAGTTATCCATTGTTTGTGTACGTGGGAGGTAACCAGATAACTTGTTGAACTAATCAAAGTGTGCATAAGTTGAACTAGACGCTAGCATGAGAGTGTATTAATAGTAATTGGCGCGCTGTATTAATAACAAAAAGCTATATAACAATTAATGTATAGCTAGAAGAAGTTAAGAGTGAAACTTCCATAATTGTTTCAGTGAATCAAGGTTTAAAATTTTATGCCTCTAAATTCATGTTCTTACCAAACATGTAATGTTAGGCAAAGGAGTTTATACTTTTTAAGTATGCACAACATGAATCTTTTGCTTCAAGTACTGATATTTAATCACAACACAATTAATTAAATAGGAAATCAATACTTGAACGTGTAACACACAGATCTAATGCATGAAATGAATGTATTATACCTACATGATGTACGTATGAAATACACGAGCTAATTTTAATAAATATACTAGTAAAACATTCACAATGTATTCCACCCCTCCTCAACCAAAATTCCTTATTTCCTGGACATTCCATAATTTTACGTGCATTTTTCTCTTTATTCCCAAAATTAATACGCGTTTTTCGAAAGTCAATTTGACTAATTTTCAAAGTTAAATTAAATTACATATTAATTAGATATTTTAAACAAAAAATTTAGATATTCAAAAACTATACGAAAAGTACTATAAATTGTAATTTTTTATATATCAATATGATGAAAAAGTACATCATAAAATGTTAGTCAAAGTTCTTATTTTATGACTCTAAAAAAAGGAAATTATGACAATTAAAAATGGACAGTGGGAGTTCACATTGTCTGTCAAATTTGTCAATTAGAATTTGAACGAACCAAGCGTATACGTGTGCTATGGATTGGTTGATGACATGTCCTATTTAATTTATTTTCTTTGTTGAATATTGTGGTCGATGGATAGTAGTTTCAATGATTAATATACAATACAATGTTAATTATAACCTTATATGGCGAATATTAATATTCAAAGAGATTTATTAGCCATTTTCTTACATTTTGTGTGATTAATTTAGATGAAACGTCCGATTTGTCATCACGATTATAGCCAAATTGTGGCACAACAATTAATTATTTAAATTTCTTTGTTGAATGTAATCTTATAGGAAGTTTAAAATAAGTGGAAATGTACACAAACTCGCTTCATTTTAAAATGTTAATTAAAATCAACTTAAAAATAGCCAGAACTCCTCATCTGGAAAGCTAATCAGATTTATTTATTTTTAACTACTGATCAGTAGTTTGCACAATGATCTTTAACATTAGGGCTAAGAATAAAGACTATTTTGATTTTTAACTTCTTAAAATTTAACATCAAGTTGAATTATGGTGTTTTTTTTTAAAAATAAAATATTAATTTACGGACTTAATTAGCTATTTTTAATTGTAATTTGAAGAGATTTTCTGGAGTTATTCTCTTAAACAAAAACTCATCCAACTTCTAAACGTATATCCAGACAAAATAGGTTATGCCTTACGATACTTTTACCCTCAAAAGCGTTTTTACTATGCTCCGCCACAAAGCTCGCCCCAAAAACGCCTTGCAAAATGTAAATTAGCAATTCTACAATCAATTTTCACTCAATTCTCAAATTGGGGTCTCTCTTTTCTTTCCACAATTATTTTTTTAAAACTAATATTATGATCTCTTTTTCTGTTTTCTTGGGGTGGGTGGATGGGGGGGATGGGTTTTAATTGTTGGTTTGGTTGACTATGGGCCTATATGTCTCAACCCATGTAGTTAACATGGGCCTAATGGTCCAAAATTAGGCCCAAGATAGCTAACCGGGAGGTACCATTTCCATAAACCACTCTAAAACCCTTGATCGATCGGAAAAAATGTCAATGGCTCTAAGTATCAGAAAAGCCGCCGGAGCTTCGACACTGTTCAAATTACTCAGCTCCAAATCCCAAATTACTACTGCCGCTCCTTCAATCACACGCCTTTTTTCCTCCATTACAACTTCAGATTCAAATTCCTTGAGCAATGAGCAGAAAAACTCTACTGAGCCAAGTAATTGATTCATCCGTTTACCTCTTTTTCTTATTTACACTTTATGTTATGTGATATTTGTTCATTTACATTAGGTAGAATGTATATTTTATGTCGAGCCGATTATCAACACATTTATGTTGGCTATATTTCGCATATGGTTATTCAACTAAAGTTATTTTTTTGTTGAAGAAAATTGGAATGTAAGAAGAAAGGTGACTTTCTGAGGTAATAACTATTAATTAAGTGATCATTTGAGAAATCAACTCCATTTATGTTGTGTTCACAGTCTTTTTAGTTTAGTTAGGAGATTCAATGTAGCTATAGAAATTGGTGTGAAGATTTAGAAAATATTGCTAATTTATTTATCCTATAAGAAATTGAGTAGGAGTATGAAACAAACCAAAAATGGAATTATAGGTTTCTTTCCATTTGCCGAAACTTTACTCATTTTCGTGAGTAGAGTCACTTGGTAACTATGCATTTGTGCGGGTGGGAGGTAACATGTATCTGGTGGAATAGTCTATGTGAGTGCAGGCTGGTAAAATACCACCATTATTGGGGGAAAATAATCTATAGATGATTTATATGGCTGGAGCATTCAAAGGTGTAGCGTAGTGGTCAACGAAGTGAATGCAAACCTTGGAGTCCAGGTTCAAATCTTAGCAAGAAACAAAAACACAATAATTAATTTCTTCTGACGTGCCTAAGCCTTGGTGAGCAGAGTTACTTGATGTGTCTATGTTGGGGGAGGTAGCGTTATCTGGTGGTAAAGTTGAGGTGTACGAAATTGGCTCAGACGTCAGTGTTAACCAAAAGGAAATTAAATGATTCATAAAGCCAGCCGTAACTAGTTTGAGATAGTTGTTTTTGTTTACTTCCATTTAATGGTCAAAGTTCTGTTTTCCAATTTTCTTGTGTTTATTTGCAGTTCTGGTGACGGGTGCTCCGCAAGAATTCAAGATGGAGAACCCGTTTCAGTCAGCAGGACCGAAAGAGGTGCTAGAAGTGGATACACTGAAGGATGGTATACTTGTGAGAGTGGCAATGCCTGGCGTTGGTGAAGATGGGATTAAGGTATGGCTAGAGAACAACACGGTTTATTTCACTGGCAAAGGAGAAATTGAACTGGAATCTGAGGAATCGGGGAGGAAATACGGAGGGAGTCTCGAGTTTAGCACTGATTGCTGTAAAGCTGAGAAGGTTGAAGCACACATGAAAAATGGTATTCTTAGAATGGTAATTAAAGGTGAGATGGGACAAGATTGAATGTCTTAATGTTCTCTTTTTGTTCATCTTGTAGTATGAAAACTTTGTAGTATTTTGGGAAATGTTTGATCAAAGTTCTATACTATATGATGGTTGTTGGAATTACTTAATTAAGATCAGAATGCTTGCAAATATTGTTCGAGACAAATGGTATTTCTTGTTGTGTGTCCCTTGAATCTTTGGTACTCCATTCTATTTGGAGAGTTTGGAGGTTCGTTTTAGCTATACAAATGAAATGATACACGTTTCAACAATCTTTCTTTCATTCTGAAACTTTGTGCCTAGTGAAACACTATCACATAAATTGTTATGGAGGGAGTAGTTATTTTTGTTCACTACAACAACATAACCTTGTGTAATCTTCACAACTGGGGTCTATGGTTCGATAAAAAGGAAGAGAGATTGTTTCCAATAGATCCTATAAAGAAACTAGAAACTTTATACAAGGAACAAAAGGAGAAACTCACAAGTAATCAATTGGAAACACAAGATTCCCAACAAATAAACGTTTGAAAGAATATGTATTTGACTACTTGTTAGCATGATAAATTCATACTTGTCAACACCATGAATGAATGAATGTTCATCAATCAAACTCTTTCTTCTTTCGATTGATCAACCATCTTCTTGGTCGTACTCCAACGGAAGTTCAGTAAACTAAAGAAGAAGGCGAAAATCCGGCTATGGTGTTCATTGATCTTGTGGCTCTTCACTGCACCATCTTTTTCCTGGTGATGATTTCTAACATCTCCTCTTACAATCACTTGCTTTTTCCCAACATCTATTGTATACTCCCTCAGCCCTGTCAATATTAGTCACAATAATTTAAATTTCAGAACTTTATGAGCATGTATAAAAACTCTATCTATTCTACAAGTGCATAAAGGTAGCTAAAGAGTAAAACACCTAATTAGTGGAAATAGGCAAATTTAACTTAAAATTCCCGCGTCTGTCCTGAAGTGAGTTGAGAATCATAAAATTTCATATCAAATTACAACGGAAACAAAAATATTACTCCTTATGTCTCAATTTATATGGTCCACTTTCTTTTTTAGTCCATCCTAAAAACTAAAAAGAATGAAACATTTTTATATTTAATAGTAATAATTTAAGTTTAAAATATCCATTTTATTCTTAATGAAATGATTTATACCTATACAAACATATATAACTTATTTTAGAGTACAAGTTTCAAAAGTTTTTCTTTCGTTCTTAAATTCTGTCAAGTCAAACTTCATCACATAAATTAGAACAAAGAAAGTATAATTTTTTCCATTTGTCGATATATGTAACCGTGGGAGGCGTAGTACCCTATGAAATTATATTATCAAGTTGTCAATGAAATGGATTAAGAACCATTTAGGCAAAAAAAATACTAATACCTCATACTAAATTTCTGAACTTCCCTACTTTTATATGTTAACATAAAAATAACGAGTTGACTCTGGACATCACGTTTATTAAAATGAAATAAAAATTCACAAACATATAATAACCCTAAGTTTTTTTTACCTGTTATCCTTGACATGATTTGAGATATTCTGCTCCTGCAATGTGTGCATCCCAAATCTGCATTCACCACCACCACCTGAAACTAATATCCACTGACCTTCATAAGAAAACTAAATACATAATTATATTTTTTCCTTTGCTAAAACACAAATTAATATGATGAAAGAATAAAAATTTATAATTAATTAAAAACTTACTGAGGGAAGCTTAAGATTAGCAACACTTAACAAAGTTTGTTTTTGACATTTTAATTTCTCCATTCTATTGCTATGAGATTTTTTCTCTGATTAAGAGGAAGAGAATTGTTGGCCTAATGGACTAATTATTGTATTCTACAGCCTGGTCAACATATATATTAATACATCCTACTAATTATACTTATCTATCCTAATTAATATTTAATCACTTTTCAACATTTATACTCTAATACATTTAACGTATAGGAACAAACTAGAATATTTATTATTATAATCCTGCCTTTATGTCATTATGTGCCAGATTACATAGATTATTAGGGTGTGTTTGGAAAATGTTTCTCAATGATTTTAATTTCTTACGTATTCAATAAGTAAACAGAAAATATTATTTCAAAAATATTCATATATAACCCTATATGAGTGCAGAGGCGGAGCTAAGTCGGGGTTTGTGGGTTCAGACAAATTCAGTAGTTTTTTCATAGACCCTGTATTTGTATTAGAAATTAAATAAATATATACATATATTAACTTGTAAACCCCTTAATAAAATTGATTGATGGCTTAGTAAAACCCCCAAACTCCTAATCCTGGCTTGTGCTCTGTATGAGTGGGGGTGGGAGTTATTGTGTTGTGGGTAACGAGGAATTGTAACTTATAAAACTTATTTTTCCTATTTTTACTAGGAAAGTCGTTTTCTTTTATTTTTTAGAAACTTATTTTTGAAAACATTTTAACTAATCAAACATATAAGATAATAGGAAAACATTTTTTTCAAGAAGATATTTATTCCTTTGGTACCAAACAGACCCTAAGATAAATGTATTCAAAATTAGAGTCATGAGGAATAGTTGGGTAAGAGTTTGGCATGTTATGGCCATCAATAACGAACTCAGACCTTTTTTTACTTCAAGGTGGTTTTCATGTTCCCATCACATACTTTTATTTAAATACTTTATCTTAATATCTTTCTTTTTTTAATCTGTTTCGGAAAAAAATGTTACCTTTCTATAATTAAAAATAATTTAATTTTTTTTTCTTACACTTAATGAGATGATTTATAGTCATTCAAACGTCTAAAATTTATTTATTTATTTTTAAATTTTATATCAAGTCCACTGATATTACATAAATTGAGACGGAGTATTATAATAATAGTAGGTGCTCATATTCAGAAGAATCAGAGAGCTTTGCCAAAGATATTAGTAGTTTATTTTATCTGTATGGGAAGTACCATAATTTATTTAGTCTGTGAAGCAGGTAAAACAGCTACCGGTAAGAGATGATAGGAGTTTATAATACCCTACGTGACACATTTTGTTTTTCGAGAGTTAAACAGTTTAAGTTTGATCGAAAATTTGCTCATTATAAATTTAGAAACTACATAAAAAATACTTTAAGTCACAATAATTGACAATTCAAAATATTTAAAAGGTATAAGAAAAATTTATGGTCAAAGATAGACTTATTTGAATCTCGAAATATGAAATGTGTCACATAAATTGGAACAGACTTGTTTGAATTTTGAAATATGAAATATGTCACATAAATTAGAATAGACTTATTTGAATCTCAAAATACGAAATATATCGCATAAATTAGAACAGAGGGAATAATATATAAAAATGGGATACCTAATTATAGTTGGAATAATTTAAAAATGCCGCCAACTAACCATATGAGTAATGAGGAGCAGGTCAATCAGTTGACCCCTACTAGCCTAATGCCACTAGGTCCAATACTTTAGACGGTTAGCCCATATGTTTTTTTATTTTTTTATAACTACGATGTTTGAATTAGTTTATGCGTGCAATTGAGATTTGGACAAAAGGAAAGCATTTTTGCTAGCAATTTAATTTGAAAGTTCATAATTCTTAAATCACAAGTTACGGTTAGCTCATATGTATACTCTTATTTTTATACAAGGAAAAAAACAATCAATAAGGTTACACTCAAATCTTATGGAGTATGTATTAAAAATTATTACTAATATTTTAGTACAAATTATAGAGTTTAAACCAAGTAAAACAAAAAGGTTGATTTGCTGCTACTAAATACGGGTAACTAATGTTTGACCTTCTGATTCATGTGGTATATATATATCTTTGACCATTTTCAGCAAATCCCTCAGTGGTTTGTCATCAGAATTGTCAAGAAACTCTTTCAGAGAGCTAAGCTTCTGGTACAACAATTTCAATAGAGTATAGAGTATACACAGATCTTATCTCTACCACAAAGATAGAGAAGTTTTTAGACTAGTGGCTCAAGGAAAAAACAGTCCAAAATAAAAATAAAAAGTAAAAGCATAACAAAACATTCTGAATAGTGACTACAACACAATAATACATAATTGAAGTATAAGAAATAATAGCTAGTAGTAGAAATCGAAGGATAAAAAACTACTTGAGCAACACCACTAACCTACTAACTTACTACTCTAATTTGTGTCCTTCACAATCTTCTATCTAAGGTCATATTTTTTGTAAGTTGAAACTAAGTCATGTGTGGCCTAATCACCTTTCTCCAATACTTCTTCACTTACCTCTCTACATCTCCTGAAACCATTCAAAGTCAACTTTCGCATTGAGGCATCCATACATCTCCTCTTCACATGCTCAAATCATCTCAGTCTTATTTCTCACATTTGTCCTCCACCGGACCACTTTCATCATGTCTCAAATATCCTTATTTCTAATTTTATCTCTCCTAACATGCACACACATCAAACACAGCAAAACAGGATTTTGTAAATGAAGATATATGAAGATAGACAAACTTGACAAGTACAGTTTCCAAGTCTAAGGGATATCAAACAAATACATGTGGATGTGAAACAAAACTTCTAAAATATTTAAAAAAGGACAGCCCGGTGTACTAAAGTTCTTATGTTGCAGAAACTTGAACCGGTGACCTCCTAAACACATGACGATGACTTTACCAGTTACTCCAAAGCTGCCCTAGCAGAATACTTACAAATAATGCCCTTCAAACAATATGTGCATGAAAACCTTCAAATTACAATACAAAATCTTAGACCAAGGTATTTTTGTTATCTGGAGAAGTTTTGATGATAAAATCAGCTGCTTTTACTAACAGGAGAAAAACCAGAAGAACAAATTCCCACAGGGAAGACAACACTTGGTGTCTTCCTCTGAATCTTCATCAACCTTGTCCGAAATTCCCTCTGTTGCTTCTTCATCAGAATCTCTTTGTACAATGGCCGGGTCTACAGTAACTGTAAAGCGAATAATATTGAGAGATTATGGTAGTTGGAAACTCAATACAATGCAAATTCACATATATACTTTGAAAAGATTCAAACATACTAACTTCGACTTGACAACCAAATTTGATCGTAAAATCATTTTACTTACCTCTATTATCAAAGGCATAAACTTTAAGCAGGTTGTTTCCCAAATTTTCCTGCTCTTTTTTAATCTGCTCGGCAAAATTCACAAGGGTAGGAGAACATTGATGCAACTCAACTAGCTGTAGTGTCATACTATCCGCGAATCCTTGAGGAATCTCTTCTAAATGACGGCAATATCTGATAATTACGCGCTCAAGGCATGGGAAATAATCATCAGCAGCTCTCCAATACATGATTTCCAAATCCTCAAGGAGAAGGAACTTCAATTCAAGATATCTCATCTCTGTGACTTCCCACATTGCTTCTGACCCCACTTCAGCATAGAAGGCATGAACCTTCAATTGGAGCACCTCGAGCTTGGGCAACTTGCTAATGATTGTCATGTCTTCCCATGGTAAAAAAGTGCGACGAAGTGTCAACTTTTTGAGATTTTGTGGGAAAGAATCCGCACACGGAAGCCTGAAACCTGAACATATCAAGCCAAAGCCAGCAGCTGCAATTTTTAGTGCCTCAAGCTCATGCAGATGTTTTAGATTATCTAGCCATTCGGGCTCATCAAAAAATTCGTCAGCACCACCAAGAACTCCCAATTTTTAACTTTCTTAATCCTTTCAAATATTTCCTTTGTACAACAAGAAGGATTCAAACCAGAAACATTTAGCAAATTTTCCAAAATCGGGTGCTTAGCTGATATGTTCCGAGGAGGATATAAGAACATGGATGTACAACGAAGATACCTCAACTGATACACTTGCCAAATTCCAATTGGTAAGGATACGCTCCCGCCTATTGTTGGATCGGATTGAGAAACAATGAGAGTTTGTAAATTCCAAAAATCGGGAAGTGGTAGATCCTCAGGAACCTTAAAAGCTGTCAATGCCAAATACCTTAAACCAACTAGGTGTAGTATTTCAATAGGGAAATCATTGAATTCCACCGCCTCCAAGTCCAACACTCGCACAAGTTTAAAATGACCTAGGTTTAATAAAAAATCTGGCCATAATTCATCGGCAGAAAAATGAAGAGAACGTGTTTTCTTATGAGTAACATCATCAAAATGAATATGATGATAAGTACCATTTGAACAAACTGACATCCAGCGACAACCTTCAGGAGGAAACTCAGGTCCAAAGGATCCGCGATATATAACATAGGAATACAAAAGCCTCTCCCCTTCAGCTTCTCTCAAGCATAAATCATGTAGAAGATCATGAATTCTACATGCCTTGATTGATCCTGCCAAACTTCGTCTACTAACAACAAGAAGATTTTTATCAATAAGATCATGTAAAAGATTAGCAGCCACTTTTTCCAATCCCTCGAGCCCCTTTAGCTCTATGAGTCCTTCTGCAACCCATAATCTAATCAGTTTCTTCACAGAAATCTCTCTAGCTTTCGGAAAAACTCCAAAATACAGAAAACAGGCTTTCAAACGAGATGGAAGATGTTTATAGCTCAAAGCGAGCACTCTTGAGCAATGTTGATAATCATCAAGGTTTACTAATAAGCTCATACTTTGAGCTACTTTCATCCACTCATCGAGTGTCTTGCTAGAAAGAATACCTGCAACCACAGAAATCATTAGTGGTAATCCTTTGCAACTTTCTACAACTACTTTGCAACGTTGTCAAATTCATTTGGACAATCCTTTTTGCCAAACGCCTTTTGGCAAAACAAATTCCAACTTTCTTCTGGCTCCAGGAAACGCATTGGAAACGGATCCTTAGGAGAGCTAGCATATTGAGCAACAGTCATGTCCCGAGTAGTCAACAATATTCGACTTCTATTATTGTTTTCTGGAAAACATAATCTAATGTCATCCCATGCCTCCGTGCTCCAACGTGTTCATCCTTCTCTATAATCAGTTGTTGTAAATGTGATTCAATTTGGTCTTCTGCTTCATGTGCTAGATCTTTGACTTTCTCTTGCAAATCATTTGTTGGTTCGTTAACAATATTGTCAAGAAGCTCTTGCAGAGAGCTAACCTTATCGTAGAGTAATTTCAAATGTTCGTTGTGACTCTCCTGAAGGTCCAAGCGAAATTGTGGAAACTGATGTATTGTTCCTATCAAAGAAATTACAGCAGCATAAGCAGCCATATCTGCAAAAAAATCTTCAGAGATCTATGCAAAAATTGTGAATAGTTGGAACTTAAAATGATAAACAGAGACAAACTTGATAACTCCTGCTTATAATTATATTATATGAAGTTCTGGTCATTTGTTAAACACTTGTTTGACTTAACTAAACTGCAATTTGCAAATTAAGTATGGCAATTGTTAAGTCAACTAATCTTTTAATATTCAATCTCACCTTCCCTGAAGCAGCACTGAAGCAGCACATAAGCAGGGTGGGGATTGAAGGGGATATATAAAAAGGAAAATAAAATTCTTATTATAAGTTACTGTCTCCATTGACTTGATCAGTCTCTGAAAAGTTGAATGTATAATATATCTTTATATTAATCTCTACACTTAATTTTGAAGATGGGGGTTAACTTGATTGGTTTGTTTACTGAGAAGCAAAAAGAAAATGAAATCCATCTTTGTATTCTCAAAAATGAATGTAAAACCCTGTTCATTGGCTCCAAAAGAAAGAAAAAATAAAAATAAAAGTACAGGTATTTGCATGTATTGTACTACTTGGTTTTATCTTGAAAATATATTTTCAATTATTTGGCTTTAATTTCTTTCTTGAATGTTTACATGTTACTAGTTTTTTTCTTTCCTTTTTGTTTTCGGGTGGTGTATGGGACCGCTTATGTGTGTCTTGATTATTCCACCGGTACCTCTATCTACTAAGGTTTAAGCGAGTATCATAATATGAAAAGAAATAAAACCAAAGAGCCACGACATTAACAGTTCTAAGACTTTTTCCGAAGTTTTGATCTGCAGATGTTAAAGAAGAGACGGTAAAGTTATCTCCACGATCTATAGATCACATGTTCAAGCAATAAAAGCAACCACTAATATTTGTGTTAGAATAGACAATTCCAAATGCTACTAACACGTATATTTTGTGCACTAGATTGCCCTTTTTGGTTTTTAGATACTATAATCGTTGCTTAAAATCAAGTTCAGGGTGCCAAAATGATGCAGTTAGCCAGTTAGCCAAATTATTAGCTATCTTACAGGAATTCTCCAAAGAAAAGGAGGAAACTGAAAGAAATATTAATCAACATTCAACACTAATGGACTCGTCTCCACTACAATGCAGAAAAATTTAACCTGGAAAGGTCCAACCACAGTGAAATAATCCCTTAAAAGTCCAAAAAAGTAAGGAAAAACAAAACAGAATGACGAAAAAAATTCAACAGAAGACTCCTCTAAAATTTTCAATTTTTTAAAGGGAATTTATCTTCAAGTGAAACAGATGACATGAACATAAAAAATTGCAAAGAAACAAAACCCAGCCAAATCAAAGATCCAAATTAACAAATTCAAGACTTGTTTTGGATAAAGATTTCGAAAAGCCGATTATCTTTGAGAGTCTTCTGTAGCCTATGACTGTCCTAATTTATTCTCTAAAGCACAAATATCTTCAGCAACTTACAGCTAACAATACAGGAGCACTACTACTATAAGAAGGAAATTCAATTTTTGACTTCATAACATCTATGGCATGTACACAAGGGAAGAAGCAGAGCATTTTGCTGCTCAGAAACATTTTTGGGATCGGCTTCCCAGGGGTATTGGTTTTTGACTTATTCTTTTTCAGAAAGTATAAACCCAGGCCCTTCGAACTGAACAGTTCCCTCGAGCATACAATTTGCTCTCTGTACAGTATATGGACTCTCCGATGCGCTTGCCAACTAAAGTAGATACAATACAAGCATGGAACTTTTCGCACATGTTCCGGTGAAATGAAAATAGACATATTCAAGAATAGAACTGCATCCAGCCATGCTTTTTCCTCGAGAGCTCTCAGTAAACAATTCTAGGTACAACAGATCCACTTTGTTTGTGTTCTTTCCCTACATGAAGACATACAAAAAGGAAAAGCAATCATGCTGATGATTCCCTAGCTCCTGAAGTATTGCAAAATCTAAAGTAACAATAAACTAGAGGAAAATACAGACGAAAAGGTAAAGAAAGATTCCAGCTTTTAACAAATGAAAACAATCTCTACTCAGCCAGAGATTTTACCAACCACCCGGAGCTTTGCAGTTGCTCAAATGATCCATAATTAGAAATCCATCAATTCCTCCCACCCCACCTTTTTTCTAAAACAAATGATATACAGATGTACCCTCAAGAACTTTCCCTCTCCCCCACACACAATCTCTCCTTTCTCCAAATTGAGTACACAACACTGTGTAGATACACCTCAAGAGTGCTTCGAAATACAAAAATCTATCGAAAAGAAAAAAATATATGTCCCACTCTTGACTCGTTGTGTAACTTAAGCTATATCAAAATGTTAGACAGCATTCTTGTTGAATGAACAAATATTTCAAGGAAAAAAAAGAATCCTGATGAGATTTATAAGAGGTCTCAAAATGGAAATTACTCTCCCAAATTAATTGCCACAGGACTAACAGGTATTCTCACAAGAAGTCTGTGTAAGCAGTCAAGGAACAAAACAATCTTGCAGAAATTCCATTTAAATCAGTACCAAGATGACCCATAAATTTTTGGTAAACAGACTGACATTTACATTCTCACCCATTATTTTACGCTGGGTCACCACACTACAAAACCCTGCAAAGCCTAGGTGAATGTAATGCTCCAATAGAGTTCATGAAATTCAACTCAAAACCCCTAACATCCTACAAGAAATTTGAAGCATGGGTTGATTCCGTACCTCTACGAAGCTTTCTGAAACCAGAAGACACAGGATGGAAAATACTTCAGAGTTCACTTGGTAGAGTCTTGTCGGAAATTCTTCTAGAATAGAGACTACTTCTAACTTTTTGTTCTTTCAGAAAAAAAAGGAATCGTGCAATCTACCCATGAGAATGTACTTTCTCTCTATCTGAACCGCCTGAAACTTATTGAAGCTCAGTAGAGAAGAAATCTTTACTTCATTATTCAAAGAGCCATCCCTGGTTTCCAAGAGAGAGGCTTTAGGCTTTATGTAGTATTGTTTAAAATGTTAGGATCACAAGTAATTGAGATTTGGGGCACTTTGATTTGCTCACAAAGAGAAATCTTTATCACTTGTCACTTCTAACTAATCTACTTCTGACCCTAAACCACCACCCAAGCATCAAAACTTCACTTACTGAGAAATTGTCATACGAGCTTGAAAGAAGTTGAAATACATGAAACTCAGGAAAATGTTAACTACAAGCAATGATCTTTACAAAGCTTTACGAATCACCAGAAATTGGTAGCTTATTACATTGAAAAACATCAACAAATTGTAAATCAAACAAGCAATGATCTTTACGAAGCAGACCGACTAACTCATTAGCAACTTTAAAGTGCCAATACTCACCTCATCTTCGTCGCGAGAATCCTCCATCTCTTCGATTCTTCTCCATTAACAAAGCTCTTTCTCTTCCCTTCTCCTTCCTTTCCCTCTCCAACCGCTCATGTCGCAATTCCTCCACCGTCTTTTTCCCATTACTCTTTTTCACAGGCCTGGAGTAATCATTATCTTCGTCACTCTTTTCACCAGAATCTTCTTTCGGTTTCTCCAAATACCAAGGCAATTTCGTTCCTTTACCAACAATTCCATACCCTAACCTATACTTCTCATCCTCCGGAGTAATAACTCTCGGCGGTTGCTCTTTCTTCGCTCTCTTCTTATCCCTTCCGTCTTTCTCCTCATCTTTTGCTTTAACTGGATCAAAGATTCGAATCCCTTCGAACAAGTTAATGTGGTTAGAATCCTTCTTTCCCGGTTTCTCCTCCGGCGATTTCTGTTCTGATGACGATTTTTTGACGTGACTTGACGATGAAGACGACGGCGCTGCTGCTGATGATAAGCCACGGGCTTGACGGAGCTGCTCGAGCCGATATTCGGAATCGCGCTTGCGAGATTGTTCCTGCTTGAGCTGTTCCTCCTTAGCCGCGGCTTCCTCATCTCGCTTTACTTTCTCACGGTTATCAAAGTTGTACACGTTCCATCGCTTCTGTGGGAGAATGTTCAACCCTCCATGGCCTCCCATAGCTTGATTGATTTAGATCTCTGGAACAACAGACGATGAATTGGGGAAATTGATATCCCTAATTTCTGTAATTGAGGTTTATCAGGAGATCAATATCGGGTCGGTTTCTGGTTCAAACTTGTTTTATGATGGGCCGAGCCCGACGGTTTACAGCACTGGCCTGAGGCGGGTGATTTTAAACTTTTGACCTTATTTTATGTTTAGTAAGTTATTTTGATTTTTGACATTGAAAGTTTGTTCTTAAAGAAAATGTAAAAGTCAATCCAAGTGATTTGCAAGAATGACAAGGTTTTAAATTTTTAAATACATGAACTTGCGTAATAAGTTTTGCCGTAAAAGTAATGTATGTTGCTCAATTGTTCGAAAAGTCAAAACAACTAAAATTTATACATAGCTCCGACCCTGGTTATGGTGAATTTACAACATAGGGAACATGGAAATGAAGACGGCATCATAAGTATCTCATTTCCTCTTCCACCTCCAAATTTCCAACAACATACAAACCAAATGGCCATTGGCACCTCAGCACATGACAAACATCAGAAATCATTGCCTTGCAATTGACATTTGCCAAATCTTTCTCTCGTTTCAGCTGTGCTTCGAGAATGCTTCTTGAGTCTGAATTTAGAATGATGTTAGAAAGTGGAAATCATTTATCGGACAGTAGCTCAGCAAGCATCAACCACAGACAATGATGACAAGTAGTATAGCAGCTTCAGACCAAATCTTCAAAGAACTAAATTACACAGATGTTCGTACTGCTCGTGATTTCTGATGCATGGTACCTTGCTGCTCAACTATTCAGAAGATGAAGTCGCTCAAAGCATAGTTCTCACTAGCAGAATGTTTCTTTACGATGTAGGAACTGTCTTCTACACCCGCACTCGAGCAATTTATCCTGTGCCTGTGGAGGTAGCTCTTGTAGTAGAGTTGTGGAGATAGGGTGTTTCAAAACATGCAAGAAAGTATATCACTTACCATTCAAAGTGATCCTCACAGCAAATAGAACTGCAGATAATTGAAAGTCCAGCTGCTTTCCTGAATATAGCAACATAAATTAACTGGTTATTTACGAGGAATGAAATACTTACCCCAGGCACTGAACAAGTTTCAGAGGTGATAACTTACGAATTGGATTCAAGAGAATTTTAAATGTAACATGCTATACAACAGACTATCTTTTGAACTAAACCACATTGTGATGGAATATCAATCATTTTATCAAGACATTAGAATAAGTTGTCTTAGTTTTTTATACAAGAGATAAGTTGTGTTTCCCAGTTGAGATGGATCTGTCCCTGGGACCTAAATTCTTGAACTTGAGAATTTCAAATGACAATGATATGATCTGGTGTTCTAATGAGTAGGAGTCACTGTCCAGTTAGCTAACATGATGAAGGGAGTGGGTCGGGAGTTTGCAGTCGATTACTGAGTTGACCAGCCTAGTCATGCTTTCATAAAATATATCAGCATCATTAGATGTAACACCATCACATACCAAGTTGCAGAATACATATCGTAGAACTTGTCGAAAGCCTTATCAAAACAATAGTGACAAGCTAAAAGATCCTTGATGTCTGTCACTCTGCATGTAGATTTGCAGCATTTTACCTATGTTTAATAAAGATTGCATCATTAAGCATGCCAAACATACAGGTAAATATGATAAACTCAAGCTATATATAAAAATATCAAGAGCAACCAAAATGGTGATAAAATTAAAATCAGTATCAAATATAAATCAATCAACTATACGTCAATCCAAACAAGTTGGGCTGCCAAGGAACACAACACGAGGACTTCGTAGGGGATCACCTACCCTAGTACTACCCTCTCCCATGAATGCTTTGCTTTGGAGTTTGCATCCCTCACATAACTGGATTACTTTTACATTGTCAATCAACCTATAGCAATCCTCCTTTAGGGTGTGAGAATGGGTATACCTGGCAAATCTCTCTTAGGAGGAGTTAAAAATCAGAAGCAGTGATTCAGAATGCTGACAGACAATGAAACAGGGAGTTCTGCTCAATCTTAGTACTATGACAAGCTTATATGACTTTGCACTCCAACGGTATACCACATTAACTAAAAAAATTTCATGATGCTCCAAAAGTAAGCATAAACAAACTAAAGCTTACCTGGCAAATCTCTCTTGGGAGGAGTTAAAAATCAGAAGCAGTGATTCAGAATGCTGACAGACAATGAAACAGGGAGTTCGGCTCAATCTTAGTACTATGACAAGCTTATATGACTTTGCACTCCAATGGTATACCACATTAACTAAACTTTTTTCATGATGCTCCAAAAGTAAGCATAAACAAACTAAAGCTTGTATTATTTAATATTCCAATATTATGTTTTGGCACAATTGATCTCAACAAAATTGATAAACGTCCTAATAATGACTAAAATGCAAAAAAATATAGTACTATAACAAGAATTAGAAGCCTTACACTCTCCATAACTGTCACATTTTACACGTATGTACGATATGAATCATAACTTAAGACAAATTGAAATTACAGGAACTAAGATAGGCAAAGCTTTACCAAACGCTTGAGCTTATAGGAGTAATATTGTCGGTGAGAAGGGTGTCCAGTGATGTGTTCTCTCAGGTGACCTGCACTGAGATCACCATAGATAAAGATTCATCAATTCTCCTTCATTACAAATTGAATATATCATAAGCTTCACTGGTTAAGAAGGCCAAGAACTGTGATGTTCAAAAGGTATCAGAATTATAAATCCTAGCATCCCTTCAGTTTCATCACAAAATCCCAGCTCCTCATTTGAATCCTTATCGGTTATGTTCAACCATGAAAGTAGGGGACCTTTCCCATTATCTCCCAATAAAAGAGAACAGATTCTCTAATTAAGAGTCATCTGTCACGTTGTCCCACGAAAGCTCAAGCAACATGTATAGACCTACTTTAGGGGTCACACAGAATGAGGAAGGGGAAAGGGTGGGGGGATTCCAAACAAGGAGAAGGCACCAAAAATTATGCCATCCTAACATGTCATCAATCCCTTCTGGTTTGAGCAATTTGATGCTGTCAAAGGAGGTGAAACATGAATTGACCAAGCAATATAGCACATAAAGCTGAGCTCACTTCAACTGCTGCTAAATTACCTGTCACAAAAGGTATTACTACAATCAAGACACATGGCTAAAGTAGTTGATCTTCGGCAGGTGTTACAGTTAGCATCCAATGAGCTTTTGCCAATTTGATGGCATCTGCAGATAAAGAGAGACCAAAAACCAATATTAGTGATGGGCCTTCATATTCGGTATAAAATGCATACATTTAACAGTTACATTTGTGTTCTTTTGCCGTCACTTGATAATTATTAGAATCGTTATGTGCTTATTACGTGTGTTTCTTTGCATAGAAGCTAGGAGAAGAGCCGATAACTTGGAATTCGCAGGTAAACTGATAACTTGGAATTAGCGGGTAAACAATTGATAACATAGGGCTGTCAATTGTGTTGATTATCTTGAACCATACTTGCTAAATTGTCCTAAATTGGTGGAGAGAAAGAGCTATTATCTCCTTATATCGTATTAGACATTCCTCAGCTTGGTTGACTTAGCCAAGATCTATTTTCATAACAAGATATTAGAGTCAAACCCATTGCTATTCTTGATATACCTGATGTCAGGCCCCCCATGGAATGTTGTTCACATTCCAGATGTCTAGACCTTAGCATACGGGCTAATTTGTTGAGGGAATATTGTTGTTGTGTCCATACATGGTCTTAGGCAATTCTCATGTCATGAGCTAACTTTGAGGTTGAGTTACGCCCAAGGTCGATTTTCTAACGACAGTGTATGGAGGATACTCATATTCACACACAAAGTGAAGGTCAAGACACACCAAACATATAAAAAACAAGCGCACACAGTCAATGTACTCTCTCCTTCTTCCACCTTCCTTCGGTCAGGGAGGAGGGGGGAGGCTGCTGTATTGTTACAGGGATACAAATTAAAATGTAGTATACAAGACGAAACTTAAGAAAACAAAACTACAAGGAATTAAGGAACCTTTTATACAGTTGCAGAAGCTCTTTGGATATACTGGGTTTACTTTGAGCCACTTCCACCTGCGTAAGGCATTACTAAGAATAGCATAACAAAATATAACTATACTTCCGACTGGCTTATTTTCTAAGATCTTAAGAAAGGAAGTAGAACCTGTTTGCTGGATTCATCAGCTTGACCAGAGGAAAGGGGTAGAACTTTTGATGCCATGATCAAACAATCTTCAGGAAGATGACCTGGCCTCTTACATTTCCAACTACACCAGTGAAATTATATTTTAGAAAAAGATCAGGAGCACAAAATAAGGCACATTTGACTTTTGATCATAAAGGTGGTTGCCGCATCCAGCACATTGTGTAATTATCTAAGTCCAAGCAGAGCTTGATTGCTGAGAATGACCATCCAAATATAACAGATAAAAGTCTTCGGTGCCCAAGACCTAATCTAGAGAGATTACTCATCTTCAAACTGAATGTCAACAAGCTTACCACTCATAAGTACAAAGAGCAGATCTATTCTTGGTCCATCGATGACGGTCATAATCCCAGATGTTGTCTCCGGATTCAGGAACTTCCAATTTGCATTTTTGTCCAGAAAAAGTCTCAGCTTTGACTTTGCTACTTAAGGCCCCCTAAGACATCGTCAGAGAAACAGTTGGAGTTGAAGAAGCAGGTATCTCATTCATACGTATATAAATGTATGTATTGCTCAAATGTTTTTTTATTTTTTGGTGTAACAGTATTGCTCAAATGATTTACAGATTGGGTGCATACTACATATCCTAATTCCTGACCAACATATCGGAAGCTCTAATGTTCAAGACATGGGTCCCTTTAAAAATGCTGAATTCTTATCTGTTTAGACTCCAACATTCTCTAACTAATTAAAGTAGTACAAAAACACTATAAAAACATAAGAATGTGTCTAGCAAGGGAATTAGCACAATCAGGTCAGCTGTTTTTTATTCCTTTTGACAATTGTTGGCTCCCTGAACTTGTTTGGGACTGAAACGTAGTTGTTGTTGTACAATTGTTGGCTCATAGAGTTTCATAGTTAATTTCTGTTATTAGGTTTGTACTCTTTAATCAAAATATGTATAGTTTCTCTTTGAAATATTTTCAGAACCCATATGCATAAGAAGTACTAAAAGAACATGCATCATTCTGATTTATAAGTTTCTATTTTCATTATCTTTCTATTTCTTTCTAGACTTCCAAATAACCAGGTATGTTGTATGAAGAGACCCTTCGGGGTGGCCCAGTGATTTGCTCTTGGGACTTCCATGTTGGAGGTCTCAAGTTCGAAACCCCTTGCCAGCGAAAGCAAGCCTTCTGGGTCGAGCTCGTCACACCGGGCTTGCCTAGTGCGGGTTACCTCTTCTATGTGGTTTGCGACCTATTGCATAGGAGCGGGGGTTTTACCCTGTGCGCACCCAAAGGGTAGCGGCTGCGGGTTTCCCTTGCCATAAAAAAAAAGGTATGTTGTATGAAGAGAAATAAAATCATTTTATTCAACTTCACCTTACAATAGAGTAGCTAGAAAATTCTTAGTTCATTTGACTTGTTTCCTAACAGTTGGTTAAATAATACAGTCTAAATTGAAATAGTGAAAGTAAAAAAAATTTACCATCATAATTCTGTCAATTAGTAAGGTCTCTCAAATATCCAAATAAAGTACTCTTGAAAAATAACATAATCCACTTTGGAATGGAATCACTTCTTCAGAAAGAAAAAAATGAATTATGGTAACATATCCAATCATAAGTTTGAGAACTTTTATGAAAATAAAAATGAGTTCTAGATCATAGAATCTAATGTAAAACCGACAGATTCTTATTTGCTACTAAACATTGTGATCTTTCTACTTGAATTGATATTAAAAGCTAAAATACTTAAATACTTAAATATGTAGTACATCTATCTAAGAAAGAGAAATTAGACTAATTTACTATATAACTTTATTAACCAAACTAAATATGAAGAGTATCCTTTCCAGGTTATGTATATATCTTCTATTTTACAAAATTTTATGTCACTTCATTATTGAATTATTGTATTACCTATTTAACGAGTACATAACCTATTTTCAACCAGACCTCACTTTGTACGATTTCACTGGGTATGTTATTGTATTATTTTTTAAACGGATCCATTTTTTAAATTGGATTCTTATAAACTCCAATTTAAGAGTAGGAATCTTAGTATGTCCCATTAAAAGCATGAGGGGGAAGGGGGAGAGGTGAAAGAGAATATAAGCAGGTGCCAACACTTATATCTTCGAGTTAAATTAGTTTTTTAAGTATGATGAGTTAAACTAGTGCATGAAAAAGAAAATAATTCAAAACAAATGCAGCATAACTGAGTCTGACGTTTCTTTTAAGTTTGAAAAGTTGAACATCTCAACTCTACATTTGACCATTTCTTGGAAGTTTAATTGGTTTTATTGAGTCTTACTGTTTAAACTTATCCACATTTAAGACATATCACAGAGAATTAGAACTCAAATAATAAAAAAAATCTCAAAATGACCCAGGATCTCTATTACTTAACCAATCAATTTTCTTTCACCTTTTTTTTTTTTTTGGCATATACCATTTTGAAAAGCAATAGTTAAATCCCGAATCATTACAAATGTATCATGCTGGTCTATATATACAAATAGAAAGAACAAATACCTGCTGGAGTTTAAGATTTTGCAGAAGGTCTGATTTGCAATCCGTACTGCAGATGTCTTCTTCAGTCTACAAGCAAAGCAAACAAGGATTTGGGGTTCGTTAAGAGAGGAACACAAAGTACAAGCTAACAAAAGAGAAACAGACCCGTGATCCAGTGACTTACCTCATCACATATATATTCCCCATACTTCCCACATACCACACAAGCAGGTTCTCCTGGAAGAGGAAATCGCTGCTCACTGCGAGTTTTAACTCTCTCTGTTTCATTTCCGCTACCTGAAAAGGTTAATGGAGAAAATCATATAAGAGAGAATGAACGGAAACCTCTTGAAAACTATAATAAACAAGCTGTTCGCAAATTTCAGACTTGAAGATAAAATTTATTAACCATCTGTCAAGGGGTTTCAATGTGGTGGGAAATATATTATATAGATACAATGCCAGATTAGTAGTTAATGGATTCCTTCAAGAATATTGAGTCAAACCTTTAAAAATAGGAAAAACATTTGTTCCATGTTGCTAAACACCTTTTGTGGCATTCTTTCCTTGGATGCAAGCAAAAGGTGGCACTATACTCAATTTGACTTGACGAATAAAAAGTCTTATACATATGCATATATCTGCATAGATATGTATATTTACATAAACAGACACATCTGTATGTATGGACATATATCCCTTATCAGAAATGCATGGACAGAGATTTGATAGCAATCCAGAGTGGTGAAAATATAGCAATGTTTTTCTGTATTTTTTATTTTCCGATACAACAACCACAACCCAGTAGAGTCGGTATGGGAAGGGTAGAGTGTACACAGACCTTACCACTACCTCAAGGAGGTAGAGAGGTTGTTTCCGGAAGACCATCGGCTAGAGTAACGAACATCAGAGCAGCTAACAGAACAATACAGAAGTAAAGAGGACATAGAAAAATAATAAGGAAAACATAAGATAACATATCAAAGAGGGGGAACAACCATAACCAACTAGTGTGGTAACTGAAGTAGAGTAAATAACGAGAATAACAGAAGTCATAAAATAGGCCAACTACGAGACAAATGCTACTACTACTGGTAAAAAAATAAGAATCAGGAAACAGATACAATGGACCAATCTATCCTGCTAGGAAATGAAACAAACACTCAACTACCTACTAACCTTTTGCCCTAATCCGCAACCTCCATAACTTCCTATCTAAGGTCATGTCCTCGGATAGTTGGAGTTGCACCATGTCTAGTTTAATCAACTCTCTCCAATGCTTCTTCGGCCTACCTCTACCTCTCCTAAAACTCACTGTGGCCAACCTTTCACACTTCTTCACTAGGGCCTATGCGCACCTCCTCTTCATATGCCCGAACCATCTCAATCTCTTTTCCCGCATCTTGTCCACCGTAGAGATCACTCCCACCTTGTCCTGAATATCTTCATTCTTAATCTTATCTCTACATAATTGGAAGAAATCTTCACTTGCACAAGGATCTCCTATAATAACCTCAATTATGATAGAAATCGACGATTATTTTACAACAGCTTTCGAGTAGTGTGGAATAGGATAACCACCAAATTGGCATGGAATAAGTTCATTGTTGGAAACAATGTTGGAAAGAAGAACAAGTGGATCTAGTTTAAGAGCATGCCTTACTCCAATGGGAATATAGTTTCCAAGTGAAGGAAAGTAAAAACATATTTTTATTTTGGTTTCCCGGTCAGTGTCCAGTATTCGCATTGGGCCCTGACTAAACCAGATTCATGCCATGTTAGGCCCATTTAAGGGGGAAGCGCTCCATAACAAATTGTTTTCCACACCTAGGGCTCAAACTCAAGACCTTTGGTTAAGGGTGGAGGGATCCTTCCATCCCACCACATAACCCTTGTTGGTGAAGGGAAGTGAAACATATATATGATGTCCTAGCTATCTTGCTGGCCCATTATAGAGCCTAACTAACCAGAAAATCTTTTAGAATGAGAAAGAGCAACCAAAAGGTTGTTCCATAGATGACTCTAACAGAGTTTTTTAAGAATGAGAAATCCAACTAAAAGGCTATTCCATAACCAATTCTTGTTGCAGAGTTGAAGGGGATATGTAGATGCATTATGTATAGACCCATGTTCATGCAGATGTGTGTATGTACTTCTACCCCGCATGACCCTTATAGATACTTCTGATGAAAAGGATACATAACTAGACAGTATACAAAATCACAAAGTAAAACAGTTCTGCTAACCTTTAACCAGTAAAATTTCAGTATTTGGATAAGGATTATCCTCCTTTTCACATTCTGACGAAGTGCTCGCATCACCTGAACAATTCATGAACATTTTTTCATGAGCTCAGTCTTGGCAAGAAAAACTTCCTACTCCTAGCTCATTCAAGTAAAGGACAAAAGGAGAAAATGGGAATTAAAAGATTCAACAAGTCTAAACTTAAGGGATAAACAGGATTGACACATAGGAGTACTTTTTCTGACAAGTAGATGAGTGATATGTATCTAGAACTCATAAAACCTATACAAAAGAAGAGAAATGAGAAAGAGAGAGACACTCCCCAAGTATGACTGATATTTTTCTGCACGATAATTAAAGGATGAACAAGGGAAGTGCAGAGAAATGTCAAAGAGGTTCAATTTTGCAAGTATATGTAAATGATAGACACCAAAGTATCCAGTACACCAATCCTTGCTCTTAGCATCAGTAAGAGGAACCCTCAAAATACAAAGATAAAAGTTCTTTTAAAAGTCAAACTACTTTTTTCCAAATGAATCCATATAACACTGATGATGGGAACACTCAAAAATATGGAATTCTTAAAACAAGCAAGGATACTTTGAGTTCAAATCAACACACATAATCAATTGCATACCCAAACTAAAATTAAACCTTTTTAATTCATCGAGAATTAACCCAAAAGAAAAAAGAGAAAAAAGCCAAATGAAGCTCTTACTGTCATACTCCACCAAATGCAGTGCTGAACTTGACGGTTCCTGGACCAGAATTAGAACCCAAACAATCACTAAACTATAACTGACATGATATTAAACATAAGTACAGAACACATTAAAGCAAACAGTTCCAATTACCAACACTTCTGCAGTCAATTCTTCATAAGGCTGAGTTGAAGTAGCCTCCTTCCTGCATTTCAAATACAAAATGATCAACTAACAACTCCAGATTTCACAAGTAACTTTTTCCTTTCTGGCACATCCTAGCTTATTGAAGTGAATAGTAAAATCTACTTGATAATTTGAAATACTAAAATCACCTCCTTTTTTCAATATAATCCTGATGAGACATAGGCAAATCAATCACTTCCACTTCATTGTTCTGCTGCACCTTAGATTTCCTTTCCCGTCGGCGTTTCCTGTGGCTGGTTTTTTCCTCGACGGAATTCGTCTCGACCGGAGGCGGAACGTTACCGGTGACAGCATTATAAGCTGGAAAAGAAGAAAAAATATGAATTAAATTGAAGAAAATACAAAAGCCGAAACGATGAATAAGAATTTAAACCTTGAAGATTTTGAATAGCAGAATTGAGATTAAACGCTTTGTTGTATGCATAAGAAGGGTTCTTGTACAAATTGCTCCTCGTCGTCATTTCTCTCTTTTTCCTTTGTGTTTTTTTAGCTCAAGATTTTAAACTGAAAAAGGTGCCTAAATAATTTACTTTACCTTTATTTTTATTTTTTTGAGTGGCAAGGAAATGCTAAATAATAATATATAACAGTCTAGTTTAGAATCTCGAATGGAAAAAGTCGAATTTTAATATAAATATCAAACACTAGATAGAAAATTTGAGTTTTATATATCAAAGTGTTCGATAAATAGGTGTAGTAACTTATCAATTGCCAACAAGTTTTAGTCTTTGAAATGGTACACTTACCCTAGATAAAAAAACAAAGAAAAAAGAATCCCAACACAAGAGGAACTGAAATCTGTTATCCAGCTCAAATTTGAAAGGATGGTTAACAGATTTCCACGAGTTGTGTCCCATTTGACATGGAAATTTCCCAGTGAATGTCACATTAGATGTTGAAAGGCTTGGTCTTTAGTATCCAGATACTTCCTCCGTTCTCCGTTTCAATTTGTTTGTACTTTGTAGTCCGTTTTAAAAAAAGAATGTCTTTTTACTTTTTAGACAACAACTTTTCGTATGACATATTTAAGACTACAAGATTCAAAGACATTTTAGTACATTCCACATATCTTTAGTTTAAGACCGCAAGATCTAAAAGTCTTCTTTTACTATTTTAAATTTTGTGTCAAGTCAAAACCAGACAATCGAATTGAAACGGAGGGAGTAGTAACAATCATCAGAAGGAAAGCATAGAGAAAACACTGAACATAGTGATTTGTGGTGCTCTCTTTGTGGAAAAGTCTATTGTCACTATACATCAAATTGTCAATCATTCAGTTCAATTGAAAGCTCAGTCATCCTTCCATGTTGGTTTCAAATCACAAGGCTAAAAATACAGATAACCATTTGATGTAGCTCTTCATATTCTTGCTCCTGAATTTAGCATCCACAAGGGAAATAGGAGTCATGGTGAACATGAATGAGGCGTCGTGTGATAATCCTTATTGCCATATTATCACCAACGCATGTAACAAAAGATGCTACAGCGAATTATTCAGTAGCCCAATGCCAATGATCGGTATCTATGTAGCAGCAGCATCTCTACTTTGTATCCTTGCTATGGCTGCTGATGCTTTCCAAGCCTTCCGCGTAAAGAGACTTTGGTTCCCATGTAAATTCTTTGCTCTGAATGCTGCTTCTCTTACAGTGTTAGCTGTAGCAATGAAGTTGCCTGTCGATATATCTGAACCGATGCCAGGTCATACTGACCAGCTTTCCAAACTGGCCAGCACCGCTTTCATGTGTGTTGTAATAGGTAACTTCATGCCATCAATAGGAGCCATGAGTAACAAAGAAATCTTGTCGAACGTTGTAGCTCTGGACATCCTGGTAATCACCATCATTGTAAATCTATGCATTGAAATACATACTGGTTTGATTTTTAACCTGAAACCTGAATTTATAGCAACTATATTCCTCATGTTTCTTCTGATATTGGTACTGAGTTTCTCCTCTTTAACACTTGCAATCACCAAAAAGATTCTTGAACATAACTATAAAGAAGTATATCAGATTACCTTGAGGAATGATGCACTAGCATTCGGAAGGTTGTCCATCGATAGACTGAGAGACACTGTGGAGAAGTGTTGGATGATGGTCGAAACTAGTAACCCTCAATTTGTGATGGCACGTTCTGTAACCTTTTCAACTTCAGGGACCATCTGTGTGTTGGCATCTCTAATTTTGATGGAAGCTCTTATAAGAATATACAATTCACCTCCATATTTCCCAAATAGTTCAACATACAAATGGACAACAAGCTTAATTCTTATTGTTCAGTCTATTGGGGTGGTAGTGGGTACTGTTGCTCCAGCACTCAGATGGTTTATCTGTATAAGCTTTAAGCGTTCCAACAAAACAGGCAATGCCAATGCTAATTTCTTTAAAGTCGAAGACTACTGGATCCGCAAGCTGATTGAGTGGAAGGAGAGACCATTGTCTTTAAACATCAGGGGAACAAAATTTAGAAAATATCTCCAAGGTACAAGAAACTTAATTCTTGCCTTCTGAATAAGAAGTCAGATTCTGGTTGTGTCAACGAGCAAATTTGTGCGGTTTGTCACGGTTGTTTCCTTCAACTTGATGTTTTTGTGTCAACTTCAGGGCCCAAACTATCATCAATCAGAACCAGAACACAGAAGCGAGACTGAATTGCACCATTATGTTCTGCAACTAGAAGGCGAAGAAGAACTTCCCGAAAGAATCTTTAAGAACATATCTGGTAATGCAAACCGACTAGTAAACACAGGAAGGAAACGACAACCAAAACAACTGGTTAATTTGCTAAGAAAATCTAGCAGCTTTTGTGGGGTGGCAGATATTTACTGCAATCATGTTCCAGTACTGCACTCAGTAGAACCTTCAAACTGCTGGACCATAAGCCTGGTGACACTCACTAGCATTACTGTTGCACTTCCCAAAGTGAGAGATCAGATGGACTATTATCAGCTGATAAGGAGCGTCCATGAAGGTCTTACCTACGCCAGCTTCATAGAGGAAATTATGTACCCTGAAGGTGAGTTCACAAACATTAGAAATGCAGCACATATAGTGTGGGAAGAACTGGAGATCCATCAAAAATGGTTGGATGAGGACTTGCAGAAAACGACCCTCGAAGGAAAAACTCCTAGGGAAACACTTGAGATGCTTACAGGAATAGCTTCAAAGAAGGTGATGGATTTCAAACAAACCACTAATGGAAGAATGCTCGACAACCCTCTCAACTGGCCAGTCAGAATAATAGCTGCCAACTCGATGTATAAAATTGGGAAGGCTATCTTGCTGTTGCTGCATAGTGAAGGACACAATGACATGGTTGATGAAAAACTATTCGAGAGATTATCCATTACAATAGCAGATATACTAAGTGCTTGCTTTACCAATCTGCCACGAGCTATAACTATGGCTTGTAAGTCTGGTGCCATTGAGGAGAGGGAAAAAAGTGTGCACAGAGCAGCTTTATTAGTTGGTAAAACTGAAGAGCTCTTGAAGATAATTCAACATCATGAACTTCCAAATATAAATGCTGATCAATCAGCTTATATTCATCAGTGGAACCTTACACGCCAGCCAACAAACCTTGTTCCTGTCATCCCTTTCAATAGTGAAATACAGATCTGAGCTATATACCTAATCAAGAGCCATCATATTCAGATGGTAAGTTACATATCCATGAGCTATCATATGAGTAGCAATGTATACATAACCAGTATTTCCATAACTACCACGGTATTTATCAAACTATGCATGTCTTAGAATGATTTAACTTAATGAAGATTTTAGTTTTCCAAGTAATTTTTCTTGAACTTCCATTGGCAGGAACAAGCGTATGTATGACTATATGTGACTTGCTTACAAATATTACGTTCAAGTATTTCCAAACGGACTCTCTAGGCTTACTTTCCAATTACTGATTAACTGCATTTTTATGCTTCTAAAGTGATTAATTCTATCTAGTTGAACAAGTGTTGACAACTCTGATGTTTTGAAAGGTAGACTTCATCTAACTGATAAAGAATACCTCAGAGATCTTCTTATCAGATAATGGTGACTTAAGAATATGTATAGCATGTTTTATAACTTATTTGTCCCAAATGTTAAAGATAATATTGCTAACTAATTCAGTGGATTCACCACTTGCTTTTCATTTAACAGATTTACAAATAGAACCAAAGTCAGCATAGTGAGCGGGCTACTAGTACTCGATGAGCCCAATGCTTCTCTGTGGATATCTAGATTCTAGCTTACAGTTCTCTGATGTTTACTTGAGACGAATTCAGCTGTAATAGTTTAGATGATCTAGTATATTACTCCATGAACTCTACAGTGGATTGTTGTAGTTTCTGTTCTGTTACTATCTATTGTTTCTTGTACTTCCGTTGCTTCATGTTCGGGACTGCTTTGGATTGTTTTTCCTTGAGTTGAGGGTCTATCGGAAACAACTTCTCTATCTTTGAGGTAGGGGTAAGGTCTACACTGTACCCTCCTCACACCCCACTTTGTAGGACTACATTGGGATGTTGTTACTGTTTTGACCTCTATGGTGCATTCTTAGTTTTTGCTACATGTTGTTATGTCTTACCCCTACCTTTGTGGGGGTAGAGAGACTGTTTCCGGAAGATCAAGGAAGACGTGAACTGAAAAGTCAACCCATTTCCCTGGACAGTTTTTTTTTTAATTTTTTTTTCAGGGGTGGTTGGGATTGGTTTGGAAAGGGAAAAAAAAATAAAAAAATTAGAGATGGGAGAACTTGACTGGCACTAATTTCCACAATCCAAAGATAATAATAGAACAGTTCAAAGCCTCCTTGGTAATAATTTCTGTTTTATAATACCTTTGAAAACAAGAGACAGTAATGCAGTAAGATTCTACAGATTAACACAATCCGGAGAAATATTATTTTCTACATAAACACTGGTCAGTTTTGGACCTATCAACTTAGTTAATTAACATAGTCAACAATTTATTTTTCTAAGTATTGTCTACCTTGACTAGCAGACAATCTTGGCAACCACCTGAGAAACCGTCAGATATGAGGTTCAAAGAAAACCTTAAAAATTCAATCATATCCCACTATCTTTCACTAAAAAATTCATGTCAAAGTCCTGATTCATCTTGACTTGCTGACATTTTAAACAGCCTTTAACGAGCGAATTCATCTATGACCAAAGCAAGTAAATAGCTCAAATGATAGTGAAGATGTTTATTAGAAAGAGTAAATCTTGGATATAGCTTGAAACATAGTGTATGAAACAAATAGATATGGTTGTACCAAAAAGAACAACCTAGACAATACCCAAAGGAAATATATCAAATAGGGAGTATAGAACCTCTACCATAGACAAAGATTTCAGCTTTAAGCAAGAGATAACCGGCGAAGAGATTGAAACACCATGGGGAAGATAGGTTGCACCATAGATGGAAACTTGAATGACTCGGAATTCAGCCAGCCAATGCCATGGATTGGTATCTATGTAGCAGCAGCTTCTGCAGCTTGTGCGCTGGGGATGGCAATGGATGCTTTTCATGGACTGCGCCACAGAAAATTCTGGTTTCCTTGCAACTTCTTCTCTCTCAACGCTACAACCTTGACGCTACTAGCTGTTGCCACCAAGTTGTCTGTTGATCTAAATACCTCCATGCCTCGTCAACAAGATCAGTTGACAAAACTTAGCAGTGCTGCTCTAATCTGTACGGTAATTGCTAATTTCATGCCTTCTTTAGGTCTCATGGAGAATAAAGAGCTGTTGATGAACATAATGGCTTTGGGAATTTTCGTTATCACAGCCATTGTGAACATTGGCATACAATTAGCTACTGGTGTAATCTATGTTTTCTTCAAAGAGCATATAGCCCTCATGTTTCTCATGCTTGTTTTGCTTCTACTTCTGATCTCCTCAGCTGTGACAATACCAACTACAAAGCGTTATTTGGACCTGAAATATAAAAAGAAGTACAAGTTAGCAAACAAAGAATGCAACATCATGGATGCATGCACAACTGAGAAACTTAAGTACGAGTTGATGAAATTTTGGACCATGGCGTATACCTCTTGCCCTCATTTAGTGGGGGGGCGCTTAGTAACAGGCACTGCTTCTGGAGTTTTTTGCCTTATGAGCACAGGAATTTATGCTGATGCCATGTTTAGGTCTTACATCCTCCATAAGAGCTTCAACTTTTGTAGTGGAGACTCTGAATACAAGTGGTCCACAACCTTGATTCTTGTAACTCACACAGTGGCAATAGGAGTAGGAGCTGTTGCACCAGCTTTTAGATGGTTCAGAGCCATAAATTTCGATTGCCCCAAAAAAGCAAATAATGCCTGCAAACTCAGGTTGTTCAAAGTAGAGAATTATTGGATCTGTATCCTGCTTCAGTGGAAAGAATGCCCATTGGATTTCAGATATTGTGGTTGGCATGGTAGAAAATTTGCTCATAAATCAAAGAACAAACTTCTTGATTTATGTATTTTGGTGCAAATTATGATGGTGTCACTTAGTAAGCTAGTACGGCTCGTTTCCATTTTCTCTGTAAGCCAGTCACTGATATACTGTCGGAAAGCAATCAAGATGCTAAAATGCTACAGTATGGTGTCGAGTCTCGATACAGAATTGGGGTCCCAAACCAGTTCAAAACCAGATCTTAGCTGCTATGCTTTACACCTTGAAGGAGAGGAAGCATTAATTGATTTGATCATGCAAAGCAACAATGATCTGGTAGATCATTGGATTGGGATAGGGAAAAAGAAGCAGCCTAAACATCTTCTACGACTTCTGGAGAAACTGAAATCATCACCTGGATTCAGAGGAGTGCATGAATTTGATAGTGCTCACATTCCTTCACTTAACTCAGAAGATCCTCCTAATTGCTGGGCTCTACCAGTAGTGACACTAACAAGCATAGCAATTGCACTTCCAAACATCGGCTTTCATTCAATCAAGGAACTCATCAGGTGTGTGAATGAAGGTCTCATGTATATCAAAGTAGTGGAAGATAACCTGGATGCAAGAAAAGACCTCGCAAATATCAGGCGGGCAGCAGAATTAGTGTGGTTAGAAGTTGATCTATGTTACAAGTGGCTGGATGTGGATCTCCGGAAGATAGCTACTGAAGGACAAAATCCAAAAGACATGCTTGAAGGTCTCTCTGAGAAAGCAAAGCAGAGATTCATCGAATTCAGGAAGAAAGATTCGACTGTTTGTCCAAAGGAATCACCTTCAAAATGGCCTATCAATATGTTGGCAGCCAACTGTATGTACAGAATCTGTCAAACTCTTTTGGTAAGCTCTGATAGCATAGAGTTTGAGAACAGCATAATCATGTTTGATAAATTGTCAACCATGATCACGGACATAACAGGCGCTTGTCTGACCAACCTACAAAGAGTTATGCAATGCCACCATGGCACCATTAAGGAGAGATCTAAAGGTGTCCGTTCTGCCATCTTACTTCTCGGAAAAGCAGAGAATATTCTGGAAATTCTTCGTTCACACCCACTTCCATGTTCAGTACCAGATCAATTGGCAAATATTGATCATTGGTGTACACTTAGCAAAGAGGAAGACTACCTCTCCTGCAGTCGTAGTTCAGCCTCAAATTGTACTCCAACTTCCCAAAGTCCATCTGACTTGTATCTAACTGTGGACTAAGAAACAAATGCCACCTTGTCTGGATAGTCGTTACATATTGTTTTATAATGTATCATATTATATTGCATTTGTATTGCTGTACTATTTTGATGAATACAATGTTTGGGGAGATTGTATCCTTCCCCTTCGTAACATTATGCTATACACCAATTTGAAGGATAAAACATTGTATTTGAACTCACAACACGATACAATACAATAGGTAACAACCATCCAAACAAGCTGTGAAAGTGAGAGAAAAAAAAAGGCAGTTTAAGTTCTGTTGCAATAGTATCATATTTGTCAACAGAATCATATGTGTTTCACATCAAATCTCCAGCTTGTTCTCTAAATAGTAACTTAATTACTATTTCCCCTTGAAAATACTAGAGAAATATTCCAACTTAATCAACAGTATCACAAAATCTACAATGATGAGCTACAATAATTCTGATATTTCCAAGCCAATATTATGTTTCATTGGGTAAGGTAAGTATTCAATAGAAGTAAGCAATAGTCCTCTAATATAGCACACAGAATAACCTGCAATTTCAATCTTTGTCCTCCTTTAATTGGTGAATTCAGTCAATATTACCATACTAGTCCTCCTTTATCAGTCTATCGTCGTCTTGAATGTAACACTAACAGAAAAAACCTCTTTGAATTACAACATCCCAACCCTATAAGTCTTACTTATAAGTCATATAGACCTGCCTAGTACATCAAATAGAAAAACAGAACAGATGATTATTTGTGTTGGATCAGGTAAAAGCAAAAAATTCATTACTAAATAGCACCAAGAAAGTGCTTAAACTGTACACAGACAAAAGTGAACACCAGTGTTACTCAACTAGTACATTTCTGAATGTTGTCTTCAGTAACCACCTGGTTTATACTATGCCCACAACATCTACATTCAGATTCCTAATCTGAAGTCTACTAATGAATTCTATGAGATTTCAGTTTTCACTTAGGTGAGTTTGGTATCGTCTGCTTTAGATTGAAAACATATACGACACCCTCTCCAGACCCCACTTGTGGGATTACACCGGGTATGTTGAAGTCCAAAAACATGCCCCTAACTAAATATCCATAGAATGTTCTAAAATCCTTATAGATAGTTACAATAGACATTATGTTGAATGAAAATCAAAATCATCTTTACTCTTGCATTTCCTATTCTTCGTTTTTCTTAATTATGTATGTTCTTCGTTTGTGAATCTTTACTAACTTACTGGCTACAAATGATATAGAGACCGCGATCTTCCACCTCATTTTAAGTTGCATTGCTCAACATATGCACTAATAGACCAATTGATCACCCAGATGGATCTCTATGCCTATCAACATTACCAAGCAGATCCCAATTTCAATACGCAATCCTATGAAGCTGAGAAAACAGTTGTAAATTTCATTTAGACATTCGAACTGCACTTTGTATCTTGGGTGTCATCTACAAACATATAGCCAGACAAATAATAGCTGAGTATCTTAATAATCAATGAATAGAAAAACTAATTCAACATGACAGAACCCTAAGAAAAGTCATCCATGGTTAGCTGTTTGATCTAGATTTTTTCAAAGCTTGCAATTTCCAGTGATTTTGGAGTCAAAGACTAGAAAAGTCTATTGAAGAAGATGCAGACTAAAAAGTCAACCCATTTCCTTGTTGGGTGGAAAGGTTTCCCCTTCTTATTTTATTTTTAAAACTAAATAAGGGACTGAATTATTTGAAGGGGATAACAAATATTGAAACTACATTTTATTGTGGAAAAGACCAGTGGCACCACAAGCTAATAATAGTAAACCTTAGTTCTTTTCATATTCCTTTTAGTTTTTAAAAAGTTAGTACTGTGTATACACTGGGTAATCAGAGAAGGGAACATTGAAAATTCAACTCACAGTGTTACTAATTTGGGACCCATCAAGTGAGCTAATCAACATGGCCTGTATTATACCTATTGTCCCACCTTTGACTAGCAGACAATCTTGGCAACTACTTGGACCCACCATCTCACCCACCCCTGATATAGGGGCGGGCGTCACATAATAACAATGACAATAACATACTATTATATGGGCGGGCTTCAGATAATAACAATAACAATAACATACTATTATATGTCCTCTGTAAGTAGATCTTATTCTTACCTTGATAAAATAGAAAGACTATTTCCGAGAGACTTCAGATAGACGTCAAAATATTCTATACATGTGTGCTTGACTTTAATACTAAACATATAAGAGGAACCCCTCCAGCAATCAAATTTCAAATAAATAATAATGTTGTTGACTTTTCTAACATAATTCAATAAGTGAAATCATCCATGACAAAATCAAGTAAATGGCCAAATTTCAGTGAAGATGTTACCAGAAAGAGTAAATCTTGGAAAACACTGGAAATAGCTTGAAAGAGAGTCAAAGAAACAAATAGATATGATTGCAGCAAAAAACCCAGAGTAGATACATCCCACAAGAAATTCTCAAAATACTCCACCATAGACAAAGATTTCAGCTTTGAAACGAGATGGAAAAAATCGGTTGCACCATAGATGGCAACCTAGATGACTCGAAATTCAGCGAGCCGATCCCATGGATCGGTAGCTATATTGCAGCAGCATCTGCAGCTTGTGCACTGGCCATGGCAATTGATGTCCTTCATGGCCTGCGCCGTAGAAAATTATGGTTTCCTTGCAACTTCTTCTCTCTTAACGCTACAACCTTGACGCTCCTAGCTGTTGCCACCAAGTTGTCTGTTGATCTAAACACATCCATGCCTCGCAGACAAGATCAGCTGACGAAACTTAGCAGTGCTGCTCTAATCTGTACGGTAATTGCTAATTTTTTGCCTTCTTTAGGTCTCATGGAGAATACAGACCTGTTGATGAACATAATGGCTTTGGGGATTTTCGTCATCACGGCCATCGTGAACATTGGCATACAATTAGCTACTGGTGTTATCTACGTTTTCAGCAAAGAGCATATAGCCCTCATGTTTCTTATGCTTATTTTGCTTCTGTTACTGATCTCCTCAGCCTTGACAATACCAACTACAAAGTGTTATTTGGACCTGAAATATAACAAGAGGTACAAGTTAGCAAACAAAGAATGCAACATCAGCTATACATGCAAAACTCAGAAACTGAAGGACGAACTGATGAGATTATGGACCATGGCCTATACCTCTAGCCCCCACTTCGTCGCGGGGCGCTTAGCAACATGCACTGCCTCTGGAGGTTTCTGCCTTCTGAGCACAGTAATTTATGCTCAAGCCATGCTTAGGTCTTACTTTCTCCATTCGAGCTTCAGCTTTTGTAGTGGAGAATCTGAATACAAGTGGTCCACAACCTTCATTCTTGTAACTCACACAGTGGCAATAGGAGTAGGAACTATTGCACCAGCTTTTAGATGGTTCATAGCCATAAATTTCCACT